>RJWM01001749.1:0-103609 GCA_004363535.1 Dasyprocta punctata
GCCTCCAAGGTGAAAAATCAAGTAGAGGACTAGGGATGTGGCTTAGTAGCATAATGCAGCAAATGTCTAGCTTGTCCTAGGCTCTGGGTTTGCTTCCCGTAGCCGCAGAGGGCTTGCATCACTAAACTGCCCAGGCTGGGCTCAAAGTTTCGATCCTCCTGCCTCAGCCTCCCAGAGTGCTGCGACTGCAGGTGTATACCACCAGGCCCAGCTCCAAAAGCTCTTTCTTAAAATATAAATTGGCTTGTCATTCATTCTTCTGCTTACAAAACAATGCTAGTAACACTGAACGTTTATTATTACTCATAGTTCTAACTACTTTGCACATAATTAACTATAAACTTAATCCTCCCAGTAGCCCTATGTCAGTGTTACCTAAGGTTTGCAAAGGACAGACCTTAGGCACTGAGTGACGATGGTGCAGAGCTGCAGAGGGAGTGGGCAGTGGGCCAGGATTCCATCCCAGGTGCCCGCACTCATAACGAGGTGACCCTGCTCGAAGCGTACTCAGCAGCCCCCAGCCTTCCTGGCCCTTGCTCACGGCCCCTTCCTGTCTCTCCACCACGTTGGTCACCTACTGCCTTCCACACACCCTCTGCCCTGCTGCACCTACACCTCTGTCCTTCAGCCTCCATGCCGTCCTCAGGCCACTGCCTTCCCTCCTTGTCCTGCCCCTGACTCCTAGGGGCCTGGAGAATTTTGTTCCTCCCCCACCTTCCTCTTGTACACCCCCTCCCCAGCCTCCCACCTGCCCCTCTGCAGGGGTAGCCTTACTCTAAACCTGTAGGGTTGGTTATAAAATCTGCTAAATCACATAACATACTTAGCTACTCAGCTGTAATCCCAGTTCTTGGCTGTTTTTGTTTGTTTGTTTGTTTGTTTTTGTTTTTAGCTATTCATTTCAGGGTAGCTTTACAATTCAGAAAAATTGTAGATAGTACAGAGAGTTCTCATACTTCCAGCATCCTTGGTTTAACAAGTTAATGTGGTGTATTAGTCACAATTAATGAACTAGTGTGAATAGTTTAGGAGCTAAAATCCAGACCTTATTCTGATTTCTTTAGTTTCATCTAATGCCCTGTGCTTTTTTCAGAATCCAGTGTGAGATACCATATTACATTTAACCATTGTGCGTCCGGGTCACTGTTGTCTGTGACAGTTTCTCAGACCTTGTTTGGGTTAGGTTCCGTAGGAGGCCCCTCAGTTGGGGTTTGTCAGGTGGTTGTTCATAGTTAGACAGGGGCCGTTTGGTTTTGGGAGGAAGAGCACAGAGGTGAAGTAACAGTCTCGTCACATCATGAGGATGTTTATACTTAAGGTTATACTCCTACTACTTTATTTATCTTCTTCACATTGTTTCAGCTCTAGCCAGTAACCAGGAGCTCTTTTCCCTGGCTCATGTTTCCCTTTGATAAAGTCCCATCCTTGTGGGCTTTTTCTTTTTCTTTTATAGCACTTTGTTACTTTCTAGTACTATAAGATATTCCAGGCTCGTCTTGTGTATTCCTGCTTTTTTTGTTTTTGTTTTTTTGTTTTTTGGTACTGGGTATTGAACTCACAAACTCACACCTACCAGGCAGGTGCTTACGCCACTGAACTAAATCCCCGGTCCTATTTTTTGAGACAGGGTCTCACTATGCAGTTCAGGCTGGCCTTGAACTCACTGTGAAGCCCAGGCTGGTCTCAAACTCACAATGATCCTCCTGCCTCAGCCTCCCAAGTGCTGGGATTAAAGGCGTGCGCCACCATGTCGGCTGTATTCCTGCCGTTTTGTATATTCCTGCCCTAGACATAGAATCAGCCATTTGTCCAAGAAGTCCCAGTTCCTTCGCTGGAGGTGTGGTATTAGCACAAGACCATTGCAAGGGGTACACTTCGCTTCCAGGGTGGGGGGTTCCTTTAGGCTCTCTGAATTGACAGTAAAATAACAGTCAGTTATCGCTTAACAGTGGAGATGCTTTCTGGGAAATGCACTGGTGAGTGATTTTGTGGTTGTGCAAGCATCTGCGGGCATGCTTACCCTGACACGGTGGTGACAGCACGAGGTGATACCATCTTACATGACCTCCATCCTGTATGCAGTCCATCTTAGCTAAAAGCGTCATCATACAGCACATGACAGTGTGCTAAGCAGCGTGTGTACACAGATCTGTACGCAGTGCTGTGTAATCGTCCATGTCCATGCTAAGTGAAGCATGAGTTGATACTGATGTCGGCACCTCTAATCCAGTCAGTCCCTCTGTCCTTGGTTACTCTGACGTGAGTAGCTTTTGCTTCACCGTTCATTCCAGTGTACATGTCGGTGGCCTGAGAGTCACCGTTACCCTGTGGGAATCAGGCCTATCCGCTGCAGTCCAGGGCTCTGGGCTGTTCCAGAGCCCCCCAGACTGGCACCTTTTTCCCCCCACTCCTTCACAGAGGTTGTTCAGACAGTGGTAGTGCAGTGAAATCCCTGTGTGAGCGTTTGTTCTCTGTCCTGGGATCGGTGGCCTCCTCAATGGCTTTTACAGTTTTGTATAACTAAGATTTAGTTCTTTGTGTTGTGATGGTCTGTGGATTCTGTCAAATGCCTGACACTGCGCATCCTCAACTCTTACTCGTGCACCACAGAATGGTTTCACCACCCTGAAAACCCCTTGAGTGTCACCTGTTCACCCTCCTCTCCCTGTTCACCGTCTCTGTAGTTGTGCCTTTTCCACACTGTCGCAGAATTCAAGTGGTGGTATACAGGATTTTTAATTGTCTCCTTTCACTTAATAGGATACTTTTTAAAGATTTATCAGTATCTTAGCTGTATGATGGCACATGTCTGTAATCCCAGCACTCTGGGAGCTGCACCAGACACATTTGTTTCCGATGAGTTGAGTAAATACCTAGGAGTGTGATTGCTGGATTGTATGATAAGATTAATCTTGTTTAGCTTTTTAAGACGCTGCCAAAGTTTTCCAAAGTGGTTGTACAATTTTGCATTCCCACTAGGGAGGGTTCTACATCTTCAGCAGTGGTAGTTGGTATTACCAGTTTTTTGGATTTTAGCCATTCTAATATTGTGGTATCTTGTTTTAATTTAAGTGTCTTTGAATTCTTATATTCCCAGCATTAAGCATAATAGCTGGCAAGAAGTAAGCTCTTTACTGTTTATTACTGTTTACTTATTTATTATGTTAACAGAATGAGTTAGGTATATTAATTTTGTTCAAAGACTTGAAAGTTGCACCACGTCTAGGCCTCTCTCTGTCTCTCTCTCTGTCTCTGTCTGTCTGTCTTTTCCTTTCCCATTCCTTTTCTTCTTTTAATGAGGCAGGTCTCAGTGTGTAGTCCAGGCAGGGCTTGGACTCATGCTCCTTCTATTCTCTATTGAGGAAATAGTGTGTTTTCAGAGGCTTTTTAGCTCTTCTCCGTGTCCCCTCCTAGAGAGGGAGGGAAAATGATTTTTAGGCTTTGTTGTCCCTCGGGTATCCCAAACTCTGTCAGCCTGTGGTGACAACAGTAGCAAAGCTCTGTGAGCATAGGGCAGTGGGATGAGCCCTGCTTACTGTAGGCTGGGGCCCTTGGCCAGCCCAGGGGATCTGATGTGGCCATTATCCTGCAGCTGCCAGCCCCGATAGCCAAGCTGGAGGACCTCGTGCCGCCCTGTGGTGTGGCTCCATCTTCCAGCTCCCGCGAGAGGCCAGCGGAGGGTGGGGAGTGGGTTGTCTCTGCCGTGTTTCTGGCCAGCTCACCTGCGCTGTGGCCTTGGTGGTTGTGACGGAGAAAATGCTGGTGGCTCTGAAGTTACCCCTGTGGTATCGGGAAGAGCCAGGAGAGCCTTTGGCTACACAGGGGTTTTTTGTATTTTGTTTTGTTTTGATGTTGATAACCAAGCCCAGGGCCTGGGACATGCTAGGCACACACTCTGTCACTGAGCCTGGCCCAGCCCGTGCTGCACAATTATTGGCACTTCTTTTGCAAGCACAGTGACAGCTGGAGACTCCAGCGGGACCCTCCTTAGCCCAGTATTAAATGTCGCAAGGCCAGGTGGGGGAGTTGCTGGTGTGGGGGGGGAATTGTAGATGATGGGAGCCATACAAAGCCGTGGGCCTGGTCTGTGCGGTGTCGGGATCTTCTGTGCTGCTGGGCCTTTGGTGAGGGCCTCGGAGGACCAGGAGGACCGGCACAGGGGCGTGGCGGGTGGGAGGACCACCTCCGGCTCCAGGCTGTGCTGTCTAGAAGAGGCGCTCATGTTCCCTCAGCCCTTCAATCGCTGGGCAGATTTCTATGTCTGTAACCCAATGTTGTGTGGTTTTAGGACCCGGTCAGTCCCAGGAGCAGCCAGCCAGTGGCTCTGAAGAGACATCTGAAACAGAAGAGGAGGAAGAGGACAATCCCAGCTTCCTCATGGGCCGTTGAGGTGCACAGCGGCTATCCCGAGCCTCAGGAGAGCCTCAGTGCGGCCAGCAGGGAAGAGGGCCACCTGCCTTGGCCCCCATGGACTCAGTGGAGTCCCCTGCACTCGCTGCCCTGCCTGTTGGGGGCCGGGGGACTATTCTGAACACTGCCTCATGGCATCCCCCATGAAGGGGGAAAGTGCCTCGCTGGCAGCCAGCGTCTGTTCTAATTTTCAAACAGTGAGGAGCTTGGGGCTGGCTTGTGGGAGGGAACATTGCTTCAGTAAAGAACAGAAAACCTCTAGGCTTTGTTCAGACATGTGAAACGTTAATTACCAAAGCTGTAGAGAGGCCTCAAGATTCAACAGGTCCTGTGACGTGGACCTGCTCTCAGACTCAGGCAGGGATGCATCCTTGGCGCCAGGCTGATTCCAGTGCGGGCATCACCAGCTCCCCTGTGGGGAGCACAGTGCCCGCCTCAGAGGGGCCGGCCCAGGGGTTTGCTGCATGAAGAGAGCTGCTAGGGAAGCCGGGTGGCTAGAGAAATAAGCAGGGAGAGAATCCAGGCTGGGCTGAACCAGTAGAGGCCCACAGGGTCCTAGCCGTGCTAGAGGGGGTGAGGTACCTGTCAAAAGCTGCATTTTCATCCGGAAGCCAAAGGGGGTCTAAACAGAAGGGGGACTGAAGCGACCACACTTGGCAGTTGGGGGAACTCCTAGGGACTTCTCTCTGGGCGCTGGGGGCAGAGGCAGCCAGCACTCCCGCTGTGTCCAAGCCCATGTGTTTCCTGGCCAGTGTGGAACCAGCACCTCCAGAGTGCAGGACGCTGTGTGGGGAGCCGGAGCATCTGGCAGGTGACAGGGGCAGCTTTGTCCTCCTTGCCTTCAGGCAAACAGGATTGACAGAGCTGGTTTCAAATTAGAGCCTTTGCTCTGTTTGGATTATCTCCAGCTGCTAAGTGTATTGTGTGCCTTTTATGGCCTGGAGTGGCTTTGAGGAAGTAGTTATTTTGAGTGATGGGAAACCCAGGGACGTTTTCTTTACTTCTGTAGCATAGATTTCCCTGGCCTCACTCTGAGCCCCGTGATATCTGTGCTAACATCGATCCCTTTGGTAGCTTGAGTCACAGGCGTTTCCTTTCTCAGAAAGCCAAAATGAAGTGTCAGCCCTAATAAATTAACACACACCCTGGCTCTACATTTTGAAATCTGTATTTCTCTTGTGTCGGGGACTGGCTGGTTGTTTGTGACTTGTTTTTAGTTCTCCTGTCTCTGGACTCTTGTTTTCTTGCCTCTGTTCCCTCTCCCCCAAATGTGTGTCAGCCAGGACATCGTCAGCCTCTTTTTTCTCTAGAGGCCATTGAGGGTGCCCAGCTAGGGGCCCAAAGGCCTGGATTTGAGTCTTGACTGCCTCTGGTAAGTGAGGACTGGGGCGAGTCCCTCCCTGCCCCTGTCAGGTCACCTGGCCGCACTGAGTGACACTTTCAGCAGATGTGTGATGGGCAGCCAGGCGAGTAGCTGTTGAGGTTAGGCAGAAAATGTGCAGTAGCAGTTTCTGGCCATTGTTAGGGGGTCATTAGTTCTTCTAAGGCTGTAATGATTCTCAGTCTCCAGGGTAGCATTTGGGAAAAGAAGGCAGATGTCATCACTGAGGAGGGAATAGGTAAGATTAGAGTGTACCCCACCCCAAGCCACAATTAGGGGAGAATCATGAAGTAACGCCCTGCTTGATGACTTGCGGGTGGAGACTAGTCTGGAAGGGAACTCAGGAGTGCAGTAACATGCTCTCCTGCCAGAAAACCTCACAGCCCTGCAGCCCTGCCATCCTCCCTGAGCTCAGAAGCTAAGCAGGTCAGCCTAGTGAGTGCCTGGAGGGGAGAAGACGTCTGGAAGGATTCTGCTTTACCAACAAGGTAGGCCTGCATTCGCTGACTGCTAACATACCTACGTACTGAGCACTTCGTGTAACACCCTGTGTCAGGCTGAGCTGTCCATGATGGAATATTTTTTGTACATTCGTCCACCATCAAGTAAGTGATACAGTCTGGAACTGAACCCAGCCAGAATAACTCTAGAAACTGTCACACAGATACGATGTCCTGGGGAGAGGCTTGGCAGGGAAGGAGGTCTTGGGGTTCCAACCAGGGCTGTGGGCTGCAAGACCCTCTTTTCACACGTTTGTGACAGTAGTGCATGCATGACTGTCCCTTCAGGCAGGTTTTTATTAATTTTATTAAATCCGTTTTTACCACCAGTGGTACAAACTGCCTGATGGGACTGTCATGCCCATACCAAGTCGGCAGGAACGTGCACACTGTCTGAAGCGCGCGCGCGTGTGTGTGTGTAAAATAGTGCCGCGCAGCGTACCATAAAGTGTAGATGACCCTTTTTAGTCACTGATTCCATATTTGTGAATTTGTTTATTTAGATTAACTTGTGACCCCACAACCCCTACTCCCTTCGCTTTCCTAGTCACTTGCAGCCACACCGTGTAGAAAGTTAGAGTTGCCTGGTGATGCACGTGTCCCCACCTGAGGTTGAATAAGGCAAGGCTTGCGTGTATCAGCTTGTACTGCAGTGTCCTCAGGGTGGCAGGTTTTCTGCATTTTTTGCTTTAGTGATTGTTGAAGTGTCCCCCAGGCACAGTGCTGAAGCACAGGGAGGCCCTGGCGAGCGCCGTGGAGGATGTCTGTATTACAGTCCTCTTGGCTGTGAGCCCGCCATTAATGAATCAGCAATAGGGAGTGAATAAGGTGCCTTCAAACAAACACAAGACAAGGTCGTGAAGTCTCAGCTGTTAGAAATGTAGTCAGAAGCTGGCGAAACCCATTCCTGTTCCCCTGAGGAGCAGGGGTTCAGGCCTGGTTGACGTAGTGTCTGGTGGCTTCACAGAACATAGCTACTATGGATAATGAGTTTTGGCTGTTGGGGGGATGGGGTGAGCGTGCGTGAGCAGCGTGGAAGCACAGAGAAGCATTTCCCAAAGCAGGGAACTGAGCCCAGCCCCTCCCCATGATGCCAGCACCTCCCCACTGGAGCACTGGCTGCTGTGCTGCTCGTCCATGTGGAGCGGGGCCCACAGATGTCACACTGCATCCCGGCTCTGCCTGCCTGTCCTCAGCCTGCTGCTTTCCACAAGGAACTGTGTCCTCTCCCCTCAGACCTCTCCTCTCTCTGCTGCGGGCCTCACCATTTCAGAGGCCAGAGAAAGCAGAAATCTTGGGCCCGTGCCACACGGCACCCACGCTGCACTCCAGCCCGAGCCAGCTGGGTGCCTCTGTCTTCAGCCTGGTACAGCGCAGGATGGTCCCATGGGTCTCCTGAAGGTCTGGTTCCTCCACCCTCCCCAGGGTCTCCTGTTATGACAGTAAACAAGGGCCCCGGCTCAGGCTCCTTGTCCTCCCACCCCCAGGCCATCCCCAGATCTGTTTGCTTTCACTTCTCCCGGACCCATCGCCCACTGGGCTCTTCCTCACCAAGCCAGCCCCTTGGTAGTATGATAGCGTCTCCCGCGGAGCATTCCCGACATCCCTCTGGGCTTTTCTGCCCTTCCTTAAGTATGGGGGTGACCAGCTTCAGTGCTGTTCTCACAGGTACCTTCTGCATTTGTCCGAGGCTCATCTACCTCAGAGCCTCACATGCCTGGGTCCTTCAGCTGCTTGACAGCCACCCCTGGGTGTCTGACAGGCACCTTGAACATAGTATAAGAGAAAGGGGAACTCGAACCCCAGGATCCCCCCTCCATCTTCCCACTTCAGTAACTGCTCACCACCTCAGATTCCTGTTTTTCTTAGCCTCCCCGCAGTCCTCTGTTTAACCAAGGCCTGGACCTTGTATTCAAGGTGCCCGTCTTGTCCCCACCAGTTGGCACCACCAGGTTCTGTTGCCTGATCGATGACACGCTCCTCTGCTGTTAACCCTCGTTCTTTGTGCAGCAGCCAGGGGAACACTTCACAAATGGAAACCAGATCTTGTCACTGCCAGTATGGGGTCCCCAACAGCTTCCCTGACTTGGAGCAAAATATGAGCTGCAAAGCCCTAATGTCTGGCACTGCCCCTCTCACCTCCCATGCCACCCTCACCCCCACTCCTGATGGCATTGTATCTGCAGCCTCGCACCTACCTCAGAAATCCTGCCATTGGTGTCTTGTTTGGCCTCAGCTGAGATATCAGCTCTTTGGAGAAGCCTCTCCACCCATCATTCTTTTTCCTCCTTTTCCATAGCACTTATCACTCATTTACTGTCTGCCCCCCACTATACCCACAGCTTCCTGAGAACCAGGACCTTGCTTCCTGTTCTCTGCTGCATTCCTAGTATCACACAGTGCTTGGGACATAGTAGATGCTCATCAAATATCCATTATACAACTGAGCAAACCCCAAGGACTGAAAGCAGACAGGGCCACTCTTCAAACCTGACAATACTTACAGGCAGGATAGCTGCCTGCAGGTAGGCAGTTTGCAGGAGGTCCCTAAAGTGATTTGTCACATGTATATAGCTGTGGAGGAGACCCTTTAAAAACCCAGATTCCTGGGTGATGCCCCTGGAGATTTGATGCATTACAGTTCAGGCTCAGAATATACATTTTAGACAGGTATCCTGGGAGATTGTCCCCCCACCACCACCTTGAGAAATGTGGGCTTGGAGCACATGAAGTACTGTTACTGTTTTAAATTTACTTCCCGTTTTGAACATCTTCAGTCTTTGGGGATTGAAGACTTTGCACTGAGTTACATCCCCAGCCCTTTTTTATTCTGAGCTGCCGAATTGCCCAGGCAGTGCTCCAACATGCAGTCCTCTTGCCTCAGCCTCCCAGAGTGCTGGGCTTATAGGTGCACACCATTATCATGTATCTTGGAAAGACATTGTTAGGTTGAGTTAGAGGAGTGATGTTCTGTTGACTTGGACTTAGGAATATGACTTGATCCAGTCCCTTCCACTGCATGGCAGGAGAGCTGTGGAAACTGTTTCCTTCACAGACATGGAAGCAGGTGTGTTTTCCCCTTCTCCTCTTCAGAAGTTAATTTATGTTTACTCTTTGGCACGCTTGATGAAAGTGAGCTACAATTACCATATATTAGTACGTATTTCCATAAGGAGCACACGCTTAGAGATTAACCTGGAGCAAGTCCAGAGGGGCGGCTGGCAGCTCTGCTCCTTCCAAGGACTACAGCAGCTGCTCCTGGAACGCCTGACGAGGGCTCCGCCCCAGTGACTCCAGGGCCAGCGTCTGAGGAGCACAGGAAATGTCCGGCGCAGGACCCAGGAAGCCCACCTCCCAGGAGTTCTGCTCTGGCTGGAGCAGTGCAGGGCACGTCACTTTGGGTACAGAGAACACACTGGAAGGTGCAAGAGGGAAGGGCAGGCAGTAGGGCAGCCAGAGGTGACAGTGGCCTGAATAGAGGCATATGGGGAAGAGTTGAGAAACCTGGCAGGAGAATTCCCAGGACTGCATTGGGAGGGAGGGAGTCCAGGACTTTACCAGATTGAGTCACCCCACCTGGGTGGATGAAGGGACATTCCCTGAGACAGGTGGCCTGGAGGTGGAGCAGGTGTGTCAGTAAGATGACAAGTTCAGCTGGGGCATGGTGAAGTCAAGGGCCCTTGGAACTGATGCAGAAATGTCACCCAGGTCAGGAGACAAGATCCAGGCTCAAGATGACACTTAGGCGTCCCCAGACTGTACGTGGTCCTTGAAGCAGCGGAGCAGAAGAGACCAGCCGGGGAGGAGTGTAGTGAAGAAAGGATCCAGGCAGAAGCTGAGGAACATCTAGGGGACCGGCCCTGGCAGCAAGAAACATGCAGAGCCACCAAGGCATTTCCTGAAAGGAGACACGGCTGACAGTTAAAGAGCCTCTGGGTTTAGTGAGACAATGTCAGTAGACTGCAGGGGACTGAGGAGGAGGTGAAGCGATGACAGCTCTGGTGAGAAATTTGCCAGGATGTGGAGACAGGTGGTGACATGTTAAAGATGAGACACAGAAGGGTGGCTGGAAGGGAGAAAGACAGGTCTCAGCAAGGTCAAGAGAAAGGGTGGGCTGTGAAGTGAGTGGAGAGGTCAAGGCGGGTGTTACGGGTGTGTGCCCCACCCCACCCCACCCCCGCCATGCAGGTGCTTAATCTTCAAAGTCTCGGGTTACTAGTATTAGAGGTGGAGCCTTTGGGGGGCAGTTTGCTAAGGTCATTAGGGTGGCTCCCCAATGATTAAATCCTAGTAGCTTCATAAGGAGAAAGGCCACACAGGGATGTCACCTGCACCCACCATGACCTGATCAGCCTAGGGGTCCTCTCCAAAGCCTGGACCATGTGATTGAGACTACTTCCTCAGGAACCATAAACCAAAATAAACTTTGTCTTTATAAAGTAGCCTCAGGTACTTCATTATGTTAATGAAAAGCTAATTCAGTGATATAGTCGCTTTAAGACTTTGCAGAGCTGCTGTAGGTGATGAAAAGGGCTAGGCCATAGGAGTGAATGGCAGAGGGGACAGAAGCAAGGCGCCAGCAGACGACACCTTAGTCATCCTCAGTGCTAAGTGTGGAAGTCAACGGAAAAAAACACGATTCGCTGAACGAAGGACTATGACGCACAGGTCTAGCAGGTGCTTGGCCCTGGCTGCATACCTCCTCAAAGGGCTGCTCTTTTCAAAGCCAGGATGGCTGAGACCATAGGAGAGAAAGCCAACCCGCAAGACAGCCTGAACTGCAGCCCACTGTCCTGGCCGGGGGGGGTGGGGGGGGGACGACGACTGTGAACCCCGGCCAGAAGGCAGAAGGGGTTGGTGACTGCGCAATTAGCACTCAGCTCCCCGTGCACCTGAAGGGGTCCTCCACACATCCCTTCGTGACTACTAAACCTCCTTTCAACATGGTGCTCTCGCCTCCCTCAACCTCTCCCGCCATCCCCGCCAGTAGTAGGGTAGAACCCGGGGTCACTGTACCCCAGCCCTTTTTATTCGTTAATTTTTTATCTGAGACAGCCCTGCTAAATTCCCTAGGCTGTGCGCAAACTTGTAATCTGTCAGCCTCCCCGGTTGCTGGGTTACAGGCTGCACCCCACACCGGGCTCCCTCCCTCCGTGTGTCTGTGTGTGTGTGTGTGTGTGTGTGTGTGTGTCCCCAAGCCTTTTAAGGGTAAAAACACCCTGCCATCTTCTGTGTCTGGTTAGGAAAGTGGCTCCGAAGGCACTGGTAATTACAGCTGGCACTCGCTTCCGCCTCGGCATGCGGGTAACTGTGCTCGGGAGGAGGGAGGATCCCTCACAGACCGGCGCGGGCAGCCTGCAGCAGGTCAGCAAAGCCAGGCTTCCTGAGACTGCACTGAGCTGTCTCGCCCAAAGATTTTCATCTGTGGTGCAACTGCTGTCGTTTACAAAGTCTTTTCTTCCTGTTTTCAAGTTTACTTACCACAAATTTGAGGTTTGAAAGCCTGAAAGCCACAGCCTGACTGGTTTTGGTTCCTGAAATTCTCTTCTCTACAGGCATCTCTGGGAGACCGAGGCTATAGTCACCCTGAGATTCTCTTACGCCCATCCTTAATTACTGCCTAACCTGCCTCCAGGAGGGGTAAACTGGTTCAATCTGGTTTTAAGTGCCCTCCTGTATTACAAGACATCGTTCAGCTCAGCAGCAGGTTCTGGAAAGCAGCTTGAAGCCCAGTCTGGCATCTGCAACATCTATACCCACCCATTGTCAATAAACTTGGACTGAGTGACACGAGTGGAATTTTTCATTCGTCTGGGTAAATGTGTCACGGTCCAATGCCGTTGTGACAGATGGAAAAATCTTATGTAGGGCATGCAGCAACCTATCAGGCACGGCGGGAGGTCTCTCCGAGGGGCCGTCTGGCACCGATGGGTTGATAGGAACCCATCTCCCCTCGGTGAATTATTCATGTGCACTTCCTGGAAAGAAAGTTCCTGCTTGAGTATCTCGTCGTAAACCGCACAGTTCACCAGCAAGGGTGAGAGGCTGTCTGCAGCTCGGGTCTCGGCACGCGTCCCCGGGGCCCAAGCGCAGGGTTAGGTCCCCGGGGTCCCGCAGAGCCTGGGAATAGGAATGGCCAGGCCGAGCCTTCCCCCTTCTCCCCTGCTCCCGCCCCACCCTCCTCTGGCTGAGAACGGACGCGGGCAACCTCCGAGGCTCACGCTGCGAACCCCGGCGCGCCCCTTCTACACTCAGCCCACCCGTCACGAGCCCAGCAGGGATGGCCCTGTCGGTCCGTGCTGATCCGACTCAGAGTTAGAAAAAGTTCGTGGTTCGGCGACCCGGCCTGGTGCGTCCCCGCCTGGCAGTTTCCAAGCTCCGGCTCCGGTAGAAAAGCGCGCAGACGGATCTCCCCGGCGCACCACCCGGGTGGTCGGGACCCAGCGTGGGATCCGGGAGCTCCCGGGGGAGGAGCCCAGCTCTCCGCGCCCAGTCGAGTCACGTGGCTCGCAGCGCCCCCACGAGCTGTCACGTGATGGCGGCGCGCGGTTGCCTTGGTAGCGGCGGGGGCAGGGCGGAGGCGGGCCCGGGGGGACCCGCGAGCCCGGCGGAAGGAGGGAGGGGGCCGCGCTCTGCGCCCCGGCCCGGCCACACGGCCACACGGCCGCGCCATCGCCTGCTCCGCGCCCCAAGCCGAAGCCGGGCGCGGCAACTAGCGCAGCTCGGGTGAGTGCGCCGAACGGATGCGCCCAGCCCTCCCTCAGCCGCAGAGAAGCAGGTAGGGGAGAGGTCGAGGCGGGGATCCCCGTACAGATTGGGGTGGGGTGGATCGGGGATACTTGACAGGAAAGGGACGGGGCTTCCTGCTGGGCGAGTTTCGATGGAGTGAATAGAGGAGAGGATGGCACCTGGCGTCTCCCAGCCCCGCGGGATCCCGGGCGTGATACGGTGCCCACCGGATCCGAGCTCTGCGGTCGCTGGATCTTTCGACGCGAAGGGGCAGCGATGCAGGTGGACGTCTCTAGGAGGCCCCTGTGGCTGCTTCAGGTCCCCTCCTCACGCCGGTCTGTGACAGACATTTCCCGTGCCCCAGATATTTAGAGGAAGTCACCACAGACGCACTCCAGAGCCTGTCTCCTGGAGCTGTTTCAGACCAGCCTGCCAGGGAAAATCCCTAATCTTGAGAGAGGGGCACCATTTTTCTACAAGACTTTTCTCTGCTCCTTACAAAGATAAAAGCAAAGATCCCCAGAAGGTACAGCCAGGAGAGCATCCGCTGGAGCTGGGGCTGACAGATGTGGCCTCCATCTTGCCCCAGCCCACCCCCCTGCTAAGCCTAAAGTGCAGGGACGGACTCTTCGCCACCCCTCAGGCACAGGCTGACCAGGCCAAGGTGGGCCTTGGCTAGAGGGTGGAGGATGGATTTGAGCCCTGTCCCAGCTGGTCCCTTGGGAGGAGATCACTTTAGGACCTGCAGGCTTGGGTTTTGCTTTGTTTCGTTTTGTTTAGTGTTTGTTTCTGTGTTTTGTTTTGAGACAGGGTCTTGCTATAGTCTAGGCTGGCCTTGAACTCACTGTGTAGCCATGTATGGCCTCGAACTGTGGGTGATCATTCTGCCTCAGCTTTCCCAGTGCTGGGATTACACATGTGAGCCAACACACACAGCCTAGAGCCACCACCATGCCTGACTGGCTTGTTTTAAGACCCAGCTCCAGGCAGACAGCCCTTCCTGCTGTCCCCACCCACACGGTGACATCTGCAGCCCAGCTACTTCCTGGAGGCCTACCCTGTAGCTCTCTATCTCTATTCATTGTCAGATTGGAGCCCAGCAGCTCCGGGGCTTCCCTCTCACACTTGCCTTCCTCCCCTTACAGTCCTCCAGGTCCTCCCCAGCCTCCCAGTCCTCTCACTGAGGTGCATGGTGGTCCCAGCCCAGATGGACCCAGTGAAGCTGGACTGTTCCCACCACTAGCTCCTTCCATGCCCCTCGGCCAGGGACAGCCAGAGGTGTCATGCACCCTCGTCTCCCTAACCCCCCAGGAAGGGAGTCACCTCCCTAGTGCTCCTGGAGCTGGTCTTCAGGACCCTCGCAGACCCTCCACTTGGTCAGCATCTTGTCTTTGAGGGAGTGTTCCTCTTGGTCAGCCTGTCTTCACTACCCATGACTGAAACCCCTAACCTGGCTCCTGGATGCTTCCTGCAGGGACCTTTGGCCTACCTAGCGAGAGGAAGTGGCCCTTCTCTGCTCCCTCCTCTTCCCCTGTATGGTAGCCCACTGGGTGAGGGTCACCCCCTTGTTTTTCTGCTGGACAGTGAGTTCCTTGCAGGTGGAGAATCCACCTCTTTTACCTTTCATGGTTCAGGACCAAGTTTAGTAAGGTTCTGTGGGGTGGGGTGCAGAGAGAGCAAGGGTTAGATCCCCTCTTCTCCTGAGACCTACAGGCTCAGTTCTGCTTTGTATGGGGGAAAGGAAAAGAGAAAGTACAGTTCCAGATTATGATATTTTTTTAGTTATTTGAGGCTAACCAACAGATTGGTTAGCAAGCACATTTCTCTGAATTCCTCCCCCAAGGAAAGGGACATACTAGCGATGGAGCACTTGGGTACAGTGCTGCTGGCTGCAGATGTGGGAGGAATGTGACAGGGCGCCCATGGTGGCATTCCTATAAATGACCTGGTAATTGGCATCCCCTGGTAGATGGCACACTGACTGCTGCCCAGTAAGAGCTGTGACTATAGCTCTTGGGAGAAGATAGAGGAAGCTGAGCTGGAGGAGGCCCTTGCCTGCTTCCAGGGCCTTCCCTTGGGACCGTGCTGGGAATTGGCATGGATGGATGAAGTGGGAGGCACTTCCTTCACTGCTGACCTTGGTAAACACCCCTTACCGACCCAGCCACACTCCCTGGGACCTGCACACCCCATAGGTTCCATATAGCTTTAGGCAGACTTACCATGGGGCCTGATGGACCTGAACAGAGAAGTTACTGTGTGACGCCAGGGTGGCCGCAAGGTGCCTGTGCCCTTGAAGCACATCCTGGAGATTAATTAGAGCTGATCCCTCCCGGCGTGTGGCTGCCAGGAGCTGCCAATTCCTTGTGCTGTTACCAGAGATTCGGGGTTAACTTCACAGATCTCAGCAGATCAGCCCTTTAAGCCACGTTATTGTCAAACTGGATGATTAGAGGTGATTCCAGGGGTCTCCAGCATCCCTTCCCCCTTAAAATGTGCTTATGTCAGTTGGTGGATTTAGTTTTTCATTTTGCTAAAGGTTTTCCCATTACAGCGTGGAACTGACTTTGAATTATATAAAGCAAATATTTGAATTTAGGAGGAACTAGATTGATTAAATTGGAGCAGGCATGGCGTCACCTGTGTGTAATCCCAGCATTCTGGGAGGCTGAGGCAGATTGCAAGTTCAAGCCTAGCCTGGGCAATTTAGCGACTTAGACCTTTTCTCAAAATTTAAAAAAGCCTGGACACTTGGGAGGCTGAGGCAGAAGGATTGTTGTGAGTTCAAGGCTACAAAGTGAGCTCAAGGCCAGTGGCCAGCCTGAGCTGCATAGCGAGACCCTGTCTCAAAAAGACCAGAAAAATTTTAAAAATTTAAAAAAATTAAAATCCTGGAGATTGGGGAATGTACCTCAATGTGAAGGCCCTGGACTCAATCCTCAGTACCAAAAAAAAAAAAAAATTAATTAATTAGAACTAAGTTGGATTGCCGGGCACGGTGGCACACACCTTTAATCCCAGCACTCGGGAGGCTGAAGGAAGGAGGATCTTTGTGAGGTCAAGACCAGCCTGGGCTACAAAGTGAGTTCAAAGCCACCCTGAACTGCATAGTGAGACCCTGTCTCAAAAAATGGGACTGGGGATTTAACTCAGTGGTTTAAGTGCCTGCCTGGCAGTTGCGAGGTTGTAAGTTCAATTCCTGGCACAAAAAAAAAAAAAAAAAAAAAAAAAAAAGTTGGATTTCAGAAGCTAGCTGCTACTTGGAAGCGTTCATTCTGTGATTGACACCTGGACATTGAACATAGTTTTGAGTCTTTGGCTGCATCGTTTTGTGTCCTGTAGGTGGGAAATTCCCATTCTGAAAATGAGGGCATGAGATCAGAAAGAGTCAAATCTAGGTGTGGTAGGTTTAGGTTCCAGGCTCCCTACCACTGCTGCCTGCTGGGGATGCAACCCAGGGCCTCCTGTGTGCCCAGCCTGTGCTGTACTACAGAGCCACAGCCCAGGCTCTTTCTGAATATTAGAGCTCCCGGTTCCAGAAGATAATTCAAGTCCCAAGATTCCATGCTGGGTGCTTTCTGCCAGGACTTGCATTCACAGCCACACAGGCTTAGAACCCAGAGTCCCTTGAGCATGGGCTGGGGGCGGATTCCAGCTTTGCAGCATAACAGCTTGGCTGCAGTGTTACCTGGGAATGCACCCCTGACCCTCCTCATGTGCAGGTGATACCCACTTCATGGTTTGGGGGCAGCCTCAGAGACCAGGGCCCGACACCCACACCACCTTTGGACACCAGTGTTCTGTGGGCCCTGGGGAAGGAGAAACGGGCTGGAATCTGACTCTGCAGGGCCACATACTGGCTAGGATGCCTGAGCTGTCTCTCCCACCCCCAGCCTGGCTCCCACCATGAGCGCTGAGCTCAATGTGCCTGTGGACCCCTCCACTGCCTGCCCTGAGCCTGGCCATAAGGGCATGGATTACCGGGACTGGGTCCGCCGCAGCTACCTGGAACTGGTCACGTCCAACCACCACTCGGTGCAGGCCCTGTCCTGGAGGAAGCTGTACCTGAGCAGGGCCAAGCTGAAGGCCTCCAGCCGGACCTCGGCCCTCCTTTCTGGTTTCGCCATGGTGAGTGCAGCCCGGTGATGCTTCCTCAGCCCTCCAGCATTGTCCTCCCAGGGCATTTCACTGTAACCGGGGGGCTCAGGGGAGCCCCAAGCCCCAGAGTCCTCAGAAGCCTGCTGTTGTGTTGACATAGGGCATTTGCCAGCTAGGGAGGGCTGGGGGGGAAATGAAAGAGCTTCCATGGACAGGCTTTCTTGGGATGGGCACCCACATCTGCCCCATCCAGGCACCACCCAATAGTCTGGAGACTTCAGCAAGGTCTCAGGGATGGATTGGGTTAGCCCAGTCGGGGATGCACAGTTGCCAAATGTAACCTCATCTGGGGTGACACTGCAGAGCTTCTGGCCTGGCTCCTGGCTGCCACTTTCCTTCTGAGTCATCCTAGCACAGGAGTCAGTGTGGGTAAAGCCACATCTGTTGTAGATGCCAAAGTCTCTGTCCCAGCCCTTTGGGGGAATCGCCCCAGAGGAAGCATGTTGGGGGCTCAGCCCCTCGCTGCTGGGTGCTGGCCAAGAAACTGATGCTTTCCTTTCCCCACTCTTTTACCTCCCCTCTCCTCCCCGCCTTCTGTACTGGGCATCCCTAGCCCTTTTATTATATTTTACTGTATTTTGAGACAGGATCTCACTAAGACACCCAGACTGGGCTCTAACTCACAATCCCCCTGCTTCAGCCTCCCAGAGTGCTAGAATTATAGGCATGCACCACCAGGTGCAGTTCTTTATATAAAAACGATCATATTTCTATAGCCCACAGCCTCAGTTGTTAAATTGGCACTGCAAATTAAAATAAAAGGCTGGCAGAGTGAGCCACTGTGGCCGCTGGGGTTTGTGCAGTCATCAGGCTGGCTGAAGCCATGCTTCCTGGTCAGAGAGCTGGAAAGGCTGGACTTCGCACAGGGTGGGCAGAGCTCACCAGCCTGGAGGGCGGTACGTTTGTGTTTAATTCTATAGAACAAAAGGCTTAGTTAGGTCTTTTTTTTTTTTTTTTTTTCTTTGTAGTGCTGGAGATGGAACCCAGCACACCTGCTAGGCAAGTGCTTTACCACTGAGCTCATCTCCAGCCCTTTTATTTTTTATTTTGGGACAGGGTCTTCCTAAACTTTCTAGGTCAAGCTTAAACTCATAATCTTTCTGCCTTGGCCTTCCAAATTGCTGGGATTACAGATATGGCCACTACACTGAGATCTTTGCATTTAACTTTTTAAATATAATTATAAAAGTCGGGCAGGGGTTATACCTCAGTGGCATAAGTGCCTGCCTGGCAAGCACAAGGCCCTGAGTTCGAGTCCCAGTACCAAATAAAATTACAAAAGTATATAATCAGTTGGTGCACAGCTTTGGCTCCTAGTGATTTTCTTCCTTTTTATTTTTATTTTTTAATTTTTTTTTTTTTTGGTACCGGGAATTGAACTCATGACCTTGTGCTTGCCAGGCAGTTGCTGTGCTGCTGAGCTGTATCCCCAGCCCATGGTTTTTATTATGTTAAAAATAATACTTTCAGCCGGGCGTGGTGGCGCACACCTTTAATCCCAGCACTCGGAAGGCTGAGGTAGGAGGAGTGTTGTGAGTTCGAGGCTGGCTTGGGCTACACAGCGTGACCCTGCCTCAAAAAACCAGGGCCGGGAGTTTGGCTCAGCGGCTTACGCACCTGCCTGACAGGTACGAGGTTGTGAGTTCAATCCCTGGTGCCCCCCCAAAAAATAATAATAATACTTTCATGCTGGATATAGTAGTGCATGCCTATAATCCTAGCACTTGGGAGGCTGAGGCAGGATTGGTGTGAGTTTGAGTCCAGCTTGGAATACATAGTGAGACCCTGTCTCAAAAAACAAAAAATATTCTCAGCTGGGCTTGGTATTGTACACCTGCAATTCCAGCCTCCTGGGAGGCTGAGGCAAAAGTATTACAAATTCAAGCCCAGCCTGGGTTCCATCCTCAGTATCACAAGAAAAAAAAAAAAAAAAGAAAGAAAGAAAGAAAAACTTTCAAGTTTAATTTAAAGAAATACGTGTCGAGCGTGGTGGCTCATGCCTGTAATCCCAGCACTTGGGAGGCTGAGGCAGGAGGATCTCTGAGTTTGAGGATAGCCTGGGCTACCCAGTGAGTTTAAGGACAGCCTGGACTATGTAGCAATACTCTGTCTAAGAAAAGAAAAGAAACGAAAAAAAAAAAGAAAAGAAAAGAGAAATATGTGTGAGAAGTTTAGATGTCACTATTAAAAACTGAAGGTCATCTGGGCACAGTGGTACATGATTGTAATTCTAGCTAGTTGGAAAGTAGGAGAACTGCAAATTTGAACTCAGTCTTGGAAATTTAGTAAGACTGTCTTAAAATAAAACAATATTTAAAAACAGCCTTGAGTTCAGTCCCCAGCACCACACACACACACACACACACACACACACACACACACAGAAGAGCTTGTTTTCCATACCACAGAATTGTGGGATTGCATTAGATTTTTCTGGCTTGTGTTTTTTTTTTTTTTTCCAACTTTTAAAAAACTGAGAAGTATTATAGGACTTAATATGGTAAGATGGTTTCCTTTCTATGTAAGGCCCTGATCTTGGAATTTATTTCTGGTCTGCAGTTGTGTTCTTGGACCCAGGCCTTCTAAACATTTGGCTTTCCAAACTGGGAGAGTTCATTGTCTTTGTGTTTTTGTTTTTTGGGTTTCTTGTTTTGTTTTTTGCATTTCTGGGGATTGAGTTGGGGGAGGGGTGCACTCTACCACTAAGCCACATCCCCAGCCCATTGTATTTTATATTTTGAGACAGAGTCTCATTAAATTGCCCAGGCCGGTCTTGAACTGGGCAGTCATCCTGCCTCTGAGTCCTTGTGTTTCATCCCAACAAAATGCTCAGCTAAGGGGAAGGCTTTAGAACCTAATGGAGATTTGCAGACAAGCCTTGGGAATAAAGTTATCCAACAGGCAATGAGAACTCTGGGGAAGAGGAGGCCTCCTGAGACTTTACAGCAGCCTTCAGGGTGGCAGGCATTGAGAGGCTGAGATGGAGACCCAAGTTCCCCAGGCATCCCAGGAGTGCCCCCTGTCCTCAGTGGCCGTGACAGACACCCTTTCTAGTAGCAATTCAGTTCTGCCCCATTTGCGCTCTGTTGCTGGTAGCAGCAAGGGCATCCTTAAACTTTTAGGGAATACATTTCAGAAGTCCCCTCTTGGGGAGGCAGCCACAGACTAATGTGTCCTGCAGACTCAGCCAGTGCACATCCCCGAGGAGGTGGGGAGCAAAGGGAATATGCAGTGGGGAGTCTCGGGGTGGGTGAGCTGATCAGTGCACGTGCGCAGTTAGATTAGTTTAGCACGCTGCCAGTAAACTCAGTCCTTAACCAGACCGCGAGGCAGCTGGGAAAACAGGTAACTAAGGCTGTCGCTGACTCAGAGCAAGGATAGGGAAGGATGGCAAGGCAGTTTCCCAGGTGGAGCCCTCAGTTTTTATTAGTCTTCCTTGATTAGAATTGGAAATTTGCCCCTTTGTCCAACTGTGGGTGTTGGTGCCTGACCTTAAGCCGTTTCTTCATGTTTATCCTCCCCTAACACGGAGATCAGTGATCTGCAGCCACCTCATAAAATCCCTGCGTAAACACGATGAGAAATGTCCGTCTGGCCTTTCTCCTCTGGAGACGGAACAGAACTGGTTTTTGTGAGCCCTCTCTCCTGCCTTCTGTCTTTGTTTCCTATTTTGGAGGCTTTGAGTTTGCGATATCTTTGTTGGGCCATATCCTTTGTGGGTGGCAAGAGCTTACCCAAGCTACTAGGGTGCTAAAGAAAGGCCATCTTTCAGCCCACATCATGTCTTTTGGGGGCATGCTTTTCACAAAAGCCCCAGCCATCACTGCTGCTGTGTTGCTGTTCAGCTCTGGTCCACTAGGACTGGAGTATCTTCCCTACCAGAATGTTCCATTGCCAGTGAAGGTGAAGTGAAGGGATGAGGGGCCCACTCACAGTGTGGCTAAACAAAGTTGTCAAATCTTACTTACTTTGTATTTTTTGAGACAGGGTTTCTTTCTGAAGTCCAGGCTGACCTACAACTCACCATGTAACTCAAGCTGGGCTGGAACTTTCAATCATCCTGCCTCAGCCTCCCAGTTGCTGGGATTGTAGGGATTTACCACCACACCCAGCTTGCTTGCTTGCTTTCTATTTATTTGTTTATTGTGGGAATCAAACCCAGGACCTTGCACTTACAAGGCAGGTACTGTGCCACTGAGGTATATCCCCAGCCCCTCTTGTAGATTTTTGGAAATGGACGATCAGATTTTGGAGGCAAATGTAATGGGTAAAAAAAGAGAGGGAGAGAGAAATAAGGGGTGTAGAAGGAGGGGCAGAGAGAAGGAGAGAGAGAAGGGGAAAAAACCTTGAAGAACTGCTGAACCTGGGCATGGTGGCGCAACCCTATAATCCCAGTACTCAAGGCTGAGGTAGGAGGATTGCTGCCAAGTTCAAGGCCAGCCTGGGCTACAAACCAAGGCCATATCTGGAAAAAAAATCAAAACAAAAAAAGAACTGTTGAAAGGCTTATAACAAACCCAGCAGCCCCCATGACCACCCCCCACAACTTTGTCCTGAGCCTGACCTTCTTTCTATGGCCCCCTCCCCATCCTTGGGTCTCAGCTGGGCAACTCACCTGTGGCCCATAAGAGGGTGTCCAACTGTGCAGCCCTGAGTCTGGGGTACCTGCAGGAGCCTGTTTCTGGACCTTGAGGGCTCAGAGTGTGGACCAGCCTGCAGTTCTGCACCCCTCCCCTCACCCTCTGCACCCATAGGTGGCCATGGTGGAGGTGCAGCTGGAGACACAGTACCAGTACCCGAGGCCACTGCTCATCGCCTTCAGCGCCTGCACCACGGTGCTGGTGGCTGTGCACCTGTTCGCCCTCCTCATCAGTACCTGCATCCTGCCCAATGTGGAGGCCGTGAGCAACATCCATAACCTCAACTCCATCAGTGAGTCTCCGCATGAGCGGATGCACCCCTACATTGAGCTGGCCTGGGGCTTCTCAACTGTGCTGGGCATCCTGCTCTTCCTGGCTGAGGTGGTGCTGCTCTGCTGGATCAAGTTCCTCCCTGTAGATGCCAGGCACCAGCCTGGCCACACATCCAGCAGCCACACGGGCTGGCAGGCTGCATTGGTGTCCACCATCATCATGGTGCCCGTGGGCCTCATCTTCGTGGTCTTCACCATCCACTTCTACCGCTCACTGGTGCGCCACAAGACCGAGCGTCACAACCGCGAGATCGAGGAGCTACATAAGCTCAAGGTGCAGCTGGACGGGCAGGAACGCAGCCTGCAGGTGGTGTGAGGAGCTGGGGGGCCCAGCAAGGCAGATGATGCGGCAGGTTGCTTAGACACTGCCAGACAGTCCAAGGCCAAAGTTTCCTCCTGTCATAGTGCCATAATAACCTGGATGCTGGTCCCCGGGACCATGGAGCTCCAGTGATTCAGGGGTTCTGTGGCTAAGAGCCACCTCCTTGGCCCTTGGCACTTCCTGGGTTGGGGGCAAGCCCAAGAGGCCCTGTCCCAAAAAGGGCTCCAGGCAGCACCAGTGTTCAAGGGGATCTGAGAGTACTGGCCCCTGTGGCATGGAACTGGGGCTGTGGGTTCAAGGTTTGTACCCAGCATGGAGAACTGGGCTTTGTGGCTGCCTGCTGGGTTGCAAGCCCATGTGATCAGCAGGGTTGCTGGGTGGTTTGGTGCTTTCCTCCCAGCCCTAGAGGAAGCTGTAGGATGAAGGTGGGAGCCCGGGGCACATTCAGCTTGAGACTGTGGTGGGCATCAGTGTTGTCAGCCCCTGTGGGAGGTCTCCTGGGAGGCCTGGCTGAGGTTGAAGAGGCTTAGTTGAGGGGTGCTTCAAAGCACAAGGCTCAGATCCCCCTCTGCAGCCATTGGAGTCTGGGCCACACAGACTCACCAAGCCACCAAGTGAGGAACTGACCAGAGTCCAGGGTGACCTCCTCCAAGCCTAAGTCTCTACCCCACTGGGCTGCATGAACAGCAGGGCAGGACACCAGCCCAGCTCGCTGCTGCCTGCGGTCCGTGGTGTCAAGAGCAGACAGCTTCCTGTCTCAACATGGCTACTGATCAGGCCCATGAGTCTTGGGGCCAATGTGGGCAAATGCTCATCATGACATCAAGCATTGCAGGGACCCAAACCTGTCTACATAGCTGTGCAGCAGGGCTCTGGCACTGTGTCTGATCATCTGGCATTTGGCTTATGTGGCAGCGTGCCGCTCGCTGAGCTACTTCAAGACCATGTTTATCCGGTTTTCCAGAAGTCACCTGGAGGGATGCCTGTCCTTTGTTCTGTATATAAAGTCATGTCAGTTCTTTGCACTCCACTTACCTCTCTAACAGCTTACTGTCTCTGTGGTGTCTGGCTTGAGTGCCAGGGGACCTTGGGTGGCCTTGTTGAGGCCTCTGGGAATGTGACATGGTGTGAGGATGTGAACCTTAGCACATGCCGAGATGCTGAGGAACCTCCCCTGTGAGTTGTGCCATCTACCAGGAGCCTGGACATCCGGTCCCCTGGGCCCAGAGCACTGTGTTCTGGGGCCGGTCCTGCACCTCCCTAGAGGACATCTATCTGGGACCCATTGCCTTCTGGCTCATGCCTGCTTTCCTGGAGCTTGTCTGCTTTTAACGTGTGTGCTTTGGTAAAGAATGTCACTGTCACTCCAGGACAGCTGCTTGTGTCCTGGCAAGAGTGGGACAGACAAGCCCTTCTAAATGAGCAGCTCATGGCTGGGAGGAACAGGGGGCCCTTCTTCCATCCAGCGCCTTTTGAGAAGAGGCACATTGGACCCATTCCTGCCACCCACTTCCCGAGGCCATCTGGTGCTCCTGCCCATGGTGCCCTGTTCCATAGACTGTGTGCCAAACTCGCCCCTGTGCCAGCACAGAGCCAGGAATTACAGGATCAGCACCAGACAGCAGATGCCTGGTGATGGTGCCACGGTGGCAGGCAGAGCCTGCGATCTCACGTGCCCAGCTCCAGCCTTGCATGTCCTGAGGCGTGAGGCAGTTAGTCTGCAGGAACAGAGGTGACACTGCTCATAAGGAACCTCGGGCTATACCAGTTGGAAGGCAGCCTGCCCTTGGGAGGGGCACAGACAGCTCAGCAGGTCAGCCTGGGGGATGGGACGGCAGAGTGCAGGCTGGAGACTTGGCTTCTGGAGGCGTAACCTGATTTTGCGGGGTGAGGTGCAGCGTCCTCGTTTCACCCCTGCAGCCCAGGGTCTTCTCAGCTGTGGACCGGGCGCAGCAGATGAGCCAGGTGTTCCTGTGCAGTGTGTGGCCCCTCCCACACCTGGACCCATCTTGAAACTTAGGTGTTTCGGTTTTAGAAACCAAGGCAGAACGAGATTAGCATCTTCGAGGAAGGTCTATTCAGGACAAACCGTGTGAGCCCAGTGGATAAGGGCTCACCTGTAGAGGGCGCCTGTCTGCCATGGATTTTACATGCATGACATTGCACAGGTGGCAGACATAACTCCTGTCCTGTGTGTGGATTGAACTGAATAAACCAGTAAAGTTCTTCCAAGCTCTCTGTGCTCTTGGTGGGACTTGTGGCCTTTGCATTCAGCTACATCCCAAACACTTTTTTTTTTTTTAACTGATACAGGGTCTCACAAAGTTGCCCAAGCAGGACTTGAACTTGCAGTCTCCCTGCGTCAGCCTCCCTCAGTGCTGGGAGCACAGATGCACCACTGGGCCCGGCTCAGAAATAGCCCATCTCAGGTTAAGGTGGGGCTGTGGGAGACAGCAGGTCTTACCAGCTCCGTGGACACTCAGCTGTGGGGACCACCAACTTGACTGTCACTTAGAGGCACATTTCCTGCAGTGTGTTCTGCAGAACTGCAGGCCGGGCCAGTGTGGAATGTGGGGCAAACACAGGCTCCTCTGCTGCTTGGCTCTGAGTCCTGCACCCCACTTAGCGCATGTCACAGGCTCTGCTTGGGGCAGCTCAGAGGCCCAGTCTGTCAGGCAGAGGTTCCTCCAGGCCCCTGGGCTGCTTAGATGCAGCCGGAGCTTAGGCAGCTGGCATCTCAGTGCCCAGTGAGGGACCTGAATGGGATGACAACAAATCACCCTCCACCCTCATGCTCCAGGAGAGGGACACAGAGGGACCAGTCAAGGTGGCCTAGGAGCCTATGCCCATCTGCCAGCTGCTTCTCACAGGGTCATGGGGGTGGGGACAGAGTCTTGCTCCATAGCAGAGTCCTGCCTCAGCTTCCTGAGTGCTACGATTACAGGCATATGCTACCATGCCCAGCCAGCTCTCATGGGGTCTTTGCAGGACTGAGCTTGGCCAGTGGCTGGGAAGCCGCCTTCAAATGGTGCCTGATGGCTCTTAGCAGTTTTCAAGAGCACGTTGATAGGACCCTTTCCTGGGGGTGACGCAGCCCTATTCCTCCCAAAGGCCTTAAGCAGGTGGCGCTCAGCTGAGTGTATTTTATCTCATGAGCTGCGGGAAAGAGTTCCAGGTACTCTGGCCCCCGTCAGATGGGAGTGTCCAGGGCAGCCACCTTTTCCACGTAAGCACCACCCCTGCCAGCACCACAAGTGCCACCAAAGGAAGAACCTCAAGGTATCTTAGGAGGGGAAGAGCCTTTTTTCCTACTTTTAATAGCATTCTGGGGAGATGCCAGGAACCAGGCTCTCCATTGTCCACACCTGTCACACCCCTAACCCTAAGGTCGAGCATGACCCAGGCTGAGCTGACTCAGAAGCTGCCAGCACCTGATTTCTGAACTTCAAATCTGCCACCAGTCCCACTCTGGCCCTGCACCCTCCCCAGTGCCACACGGTCCCCAGCTCCCAGGCCTGACGGGTGTCTGGAGACCTTGAGATAGGTAAAGGCAAGTGGCATTTCAAGCACATAGCAGCATTTTGAAAGTTCAATTCCCACTCCCTCCGAACGGAGAGATTAATCCAAACAGTGGCCACAGTGCAGGTCCAAGGGGTGGGATGCTGTGCGTGGCCCCATCAGAATCAGCTCTGGACAGGGCTCACGCCTACCAACAGCATCAGGGTCAGATGGCTTCCACCAAAACCTAACGAGGGGAAGAGAGCTGGCCCTGGCACCTCTGGCCATCCTGGCACAGGCCAGTCCCCAAGGAGGCAGCTCACACAGGTCTCCCTTGGAAAGAGCATGAGATCTGTAGGAGCTCACGTCCTAGGTCCTGTTGCCTCCCGCCAGGCTGGAACTCAGCTGACAGCTCCCGGAAGGTGGCACAGACACGGCGGGCTGTGATGTGCCTGCGGTGGATGGCGTGTGTCCACTGGTGTCGCGCCGCCCCAGTCAGCACTAGCAGAGAGCAGCGGGGGACAGGAATGGCCACCTCCACATCCTGGCACAAAATGGACCGGCCAGGGGTGATCACGTTGTCCACACTGTCCTTGGGTCCAGGGGTAGGAGCCGAGCTGAGTAGCAGGGTGTCGGGTGCCTCCCGGGACATGGACATCACAGTGGGAGACAGGAGGTTGAGGCTCACCAGCCGCTCGCCCCACAGCCAGGCGTCATCCAGATGGGGGTCGATGGCAGAGCCGCGCTCAGGGCTGTAGTCCAGGTTACACTGCTCGACGGGCTGGAAGCCCTCCAGGCTGGGGTAGAGGCCCATCCTCCGCACCACCTCCCGGCTAAAGCTGGGCAGGCCCTGGAAGCCTGCCACCTTCAGCTTCTGCTTCCGGAAGTTGACTCTGGGGCCATAGTCCTGTGGCAAGGTGTCTGAGTTTAGCCAGTGAAATACAGTTAGAAGCATCAAGACATGTGCCACATCTGACCTCACAGATGGCACATTCTGGAACGAAGCAGGCGCCAGGGGGGTGGAAATGAATGGTAGACAGCACTGGCAGAAAACGCTGAGGAAAAGATGAAGCAGGGACGAGACTATGATGGAGGTTGGGTGTCTTAACCCGTACCCCAGCAGGCAGAGCTGGAGACAGAGCGTCTACATGTGGAAAGAATGCCCTGGTACGCAACAGTCCCAAGAGCAGGACCCGAGAAGAGGGAGCAGCATGGAGGGGAGGCTACGCCCAGGCAGCAGCATCAAGTGGGCCAATGCCAAGGTCAGTTGAGGCTCAGAACCACAGGAAGGCAGGCACATGACCTGCAATTCCTTACCTGCGCATGCAGGTATGTGCAAAACCCTGTACACAGATGTTCCCAGCTGCATTATTCACAATAGCCAAAAAGCAGAAATAAGCCAGATGTGGTGACACATATCATGTGTAATCCCAGCACTTTGGGAGGCTGAGGCAGAAGGATCAAAAGCCTGGGCAAGTTACAGAGTTAATGAGAACTTGTCTGAAAATAAAAAATACAAAAGGCTGGGGATATAGCTCACTGTGAAGGCTCTGAGTTCAATCCCCAGTACTGGAAAGAAAAAAGGTAACATGATCTGACAGAGGTTACCCAGGATACAAGAGGAGCCAGGGCTGCTGCAGAATCCCTGGCTGGCTCCCCAGGAAGCCTGGTGGTGTAGGTCTTGGGGGTGGCAGCTGTGAAGGTGACATGCACAGTCAGGACATGTTCTGCAGGAAGAGCTGGCAGGAAATAACAATGGCAGTTTGGAGGTTCAGCATGAGCCACAGGGACGAAGCTGGAAAGAGCCCTGGTTTCTGGCCAGGAAGAGAGAAAATGCGCCTATGGCCTGGCGCCAGGCTGGGCTGGCGGGGGTCGGGTGGCTGCGGGTTTTGGGTGGGTTAATGAAGAGGGAAGGGGAGGAGAGGGATGGGGGTATGAGACTGATCCCTCAGGAGAGGAGGCACCAGCATCTGCTCAGGAGGTAGACAGCACACAGAGAGGGAACAAGGGGACAGTGTCCCCGCAGCACCACACTAGTACAGAAGGAACAGCAGAGCTGGTGGCCAGGGAGGCCTTGTGAGGTGGAGTAGGAAGGAACCTTCCACCTGGCTAGATATCACCGGGGCTGTGACATAACACCATGAGGACTCAAGGGACAGAGGGTAAGGGATGGCAGGGACTAGCCACATGTGGAGGTTGGATGAGTGGAAGTAAGAAGGTAGGCAGGTCCTGTGGGGGCCAGGGATGAGGAAACAAGTGAGCAGACAGTAGTGGACCCTGAGAAGAAGGATGAAGAAGGACACCGGTTCCTGGTGAGAGCAGGAACATTCAAGAGGATGAGGGACATGATGGGGAGAGAATGGAGAAGGGTGGTATGTGGCAGCCTCCAGCAGCCTTGGAGGATGGGGATCTCTGTCTAGAAACCACCCACCACTGAGCCGCCTGGTGAGAGGGACCCTGAGAGCCGGGTAGCTGTGCACACTGAACACCGCCCTCGGTGACCCCAGTTGCCCATGTCCCATTGGGGCCCTCAGAGGTAGCTGCAGAGGAGGTAACCAAGGGCCCCATGGCATCATGGTCACTTGGGCCACCATACCTGCTTCTTCCGGCCAGACTGAGAGAGCTTCCAAGGGTCACGGTCCATCGAACGCACCATCTCGGCCTCTTCCTCCCGGGTCACGAAATCCTCTATTAGTGTCACCCCAGGAAAGGGGAAGGCCCAGCCTTCACAGTCAGAATCATCAGCCCCCACAGCCCAGCCTGTGTCCACACAGTAAAGGAAGCGATGTGTTTTCTGCAAAAGAGAGACAGGTCCTGGCACAGCGTCCCCCAGCACGACTGCCCCCCACCTCAGAAGTTTCAGTGGCTCCTCCGTCCCCAGCAGCCACTTGGGAACGTGGCTGTTGTCTGGAGCCCTCTAAAGCTGCTGTGAGTTCTCGCTCCTTTCTCTTCCCTCCTCAACCCTGTCATCCCTCTGTGCTTCACAGCAGAGGCTCAGCAAAGCCAAGGAAGTAGCTTGCATTGCCACAGACGTATCTGCCCCCCAGCCTCGGGAAGATGAGAGGACAGAATCCGTGTGAGCGCATCCCAGCCTGAGGCCTGAGAAGTATGCTGAGCTAACCCTATGGGGAAGCCACAGGGGACAAGTCCTTTGCAGCCACACACCCACACTCTTGAGCCCAGGGGCA
This sequence comes from Dasyprocta punctata, assembly GCA_004363535.1. Taxonomy (NCBI): domain Eukaryota; kingdom Metazoa; phylum Chordata; class Mammalia; order Rodentia; family Dasyproctidae; genus Dasyprocta; species Dasyprocta punctata. The sequence goes on from RJWM01001749.1 coordinate 29,159, forward strand.
CACACTGGAAATTCCCCTCCCAAAGGGGTGGCCTTGCCAGCTGCACAGGGCCAGGACAGGGGCCTGGCCACGCTGCCTAGCCCAGGCTCTTCTAAGGGACTCTGTGCCCCTGAGGGCTCGGTTGGGTGGGCCATGGTGGTCAGATCTCAACTGATCCTCTGCTGCCTCCTTTCTGTTTTGTTCCCATCACTGCCACCCCCATGTCACCAATCTCCTGCACTCCTAACTCTGTCCCAACATCTGCTTCCAGGAGGACCCACATTGCCCTGCCCTCCCCATGTCTTGTACCCCAAATCTTTTTTTTTTGTACCAGGGATCAAACTCATGACCTCACACTTTCCAGGAAGGCACTTATGCCACTGAGCTAAATCCCCAGCCCATCCCCAATCTCTTGAGGTCCTTGCTGACTGCACTCAGTTTCCCAGGCCTGAGGCCTGTCACCTCTGAGGGGGCCAGAAGAAGGCTTTCCAAATGCCCCAGCTTCCTCATGCCATAGTAACCCAGGCTGGCCTTGACTCTCAGCAATCCTGCCTCAGCCTCCCAAGTGCTGGGATTACAGGCATGCGCCACACCTGACATGAAAAGTATCTTAAAGTCTTCCTGTCATTTCTTTCGGAAACAGACCAGGAAAGGGATTTCCAGATCATATGTAAAGCCTGTATTTATTTATTTATTTTTCTTTTTGCAAGGAGAGTACCAGGAATTGAACTCAGGACCTGATGCTTGCCAAACAGGTGCTGGACTACTGAGTTAATCCCTGGCCCCAGTCTGTGTTTAATTTGTGAGGTATGCCACACTTTTCCTCAGGACCTTGGGCACTTGTACCACAGACAGGGAGTTTCCCCATGGGCTTCCCAGCCTCCACACTTGCATATCTGCGCTCATGTCCCCTAGAACCTTCTAAACTTCACATTTGATTTTGTACCGCCTTTAAAACCTTCAGGAGCTCTCCATGGCCTTCAGGACAAGTGCAGCCTACTCAGTGGGCACCCAGGCCCTAGGTGCTCAGGCCCCCTCGACCACCCTAGCTTCATTTCCCTCACCTATAGTATCCTTCCATCTTCCAAGCAGTGGGCCAACCCCAGGCCTCCACCCTCGGCCTGCCAGGGTCCCTTAAAAACACTTTTGTACTGCCAAGCCAGTGGAAGGGCTTCACGATCCTTCCTTCTTTCCTTCCTTCCTCCCTCTCTCACCTTCTTTCTCTCCCTCTCTCTCTCTTTCCCCCTCTCTCTTTTTCTTTCTTTTTTCCTTCCCCAAAACATTCATAATGATGCCCAGGCTAGGCTCGAACTAGCGATCCTGTGAAGTCACTGGGATCTACAGGCGCGCGCCACCCTGCCGGCTTCCAAAGTTTTTTTTCGTTCATTTCATTCATAGCTACTTCCATGCAAGGCCTTCAGACAACCTTGGTGCTCAGCGCCCTCTCCCCTTTCCGAACAGTGATTCTTCGTGGCAGTGAAGCTTAGCCCCTCTCAATCAGACCCGAGGGGCTAAGCCGCGGTTTGCTGACAGATTTCCCCAAGGGCCCTTCAAAGGTGGGCTTTGGTCCGACCCGCCCAGGTCCTAGATGCTTCTCCATTCCCGAGATCCCTCCTTACAGCCCCCACCCCACAGCGTGCCCCGCCGCTACGGTCCCGGACGGGCTTTGATCCGGGCCGAGTATAGAGCCAAGCTGGGCTTCAGTTTCTCCACATGAAGAACAGTTTGTGGTCGCGGCTCCTCTCCCAGTCCTTACCTGCGGGGAGAACTGCCAGGGCGGATCAACCTGGCGCTGCCTCTCACAAATCAGACAAGTCCGGATACCTTTGCAGCCACACTCCTGGGAGACCTCAGAGGCCTCGGCTCTTGCCGCCGCAGCCGTCATCGCACCGTGCGGAAGGCCAGGACGCATGCGTATGCGCGAGGCCTATCGGGAGATGTAGTCCACGTAGGTCCTGCGGCTTCCGCACCGCTTCCTTCCGGTTGCAGCTGCGGCGGGACCGCGCGGTACCGCCTCCTGAGCACCACATTTGGGACCGCTGCTACCTGTCGGCTGTCGGTGCGGCTTCTACTGGACGCTGGAACGCCAGTGGGCCAGCACGAGACGCGCCTCTTCGCCATGGGTCCCCTCACGACGCGGCTGCTCATTGAGCGCGGGCAACCCAGGAGCGATCGTCTGGGGAAGATTCGGTGCCTGGAGTAAGGGTCTGGCGGGTGCGGGGTTGTGTCCGCGGGGCTCTGCAGACCCCCGCCCCGGCCCGGGTCTCCCGGCGGGCGGGGAGAAAGTCTCTCCCGGCCCCCATCATCCCCCTCTCGCCCCGTGGAGTCTCTAATCTCCGGCGCCAAACATCTCGTTAAGAGATGCGCGGGACCTTTGCCGCCCCACAGTGGCCAGGGTGGGACCCGAGTGGCCTTGCCCCCGCCGGGGTCAGAGTATTCAGAGGGTCCGGGCAGCACAGAGGAGCCCCCAGGGGACCAGCAGGAGTCTTCCGGAAGGCGCCAACGGTCTTGGGGTCTAAAGTAGTTACAAGAGGAGGCTGTGCATGCAGAAGTAGCAGGTGGAAATGCATCGCTGCAGCCTTGGAGGGCTGGCTGGGCGGCTCGAGGACCGTCCGTCCCCTGAACCCTCCCACTCCGTCCCTACCCCAGCTTGTCAGGGATGGAGCTGCTCTCCGAGCACCTGGACCCGAAACTGCTGTGCCGCCTGACACAGCTGCAGGAGCTTGACCTCTCCAACAACCTGCTGGAGTCACTACCAGCCAACCTGGGCCTGTCCCACCTGCGCATCCTCCGTTGCGCCAACAACCAGCTAGAGGACGTCACCACCTTGTGCCAGTTCCCGAAGCTGGAGGAGCTGAGCCTGGAAGGCAACCCCTTTCTGACGGTAAGTGAGGTTCTCTCAGCAGTCCCATTCCCTGGCATCAGGGTTCCTTGGGACTCAGGCCCCACTCTTTCTTCATCTCCCAGGTCAGTGACAATCTGAAGGTCTCCTTTCTGTTGCCCAGTCTGCGGAAGATCAATGGCAAGGATGCTTCCTCCACTTGTTCCCAGGTGGAGAACCTGAACCGGGAGCTGACCAACAGGGTAAGGGCAGGGGGCTCTTGGTCCTGACAACCCTCTAAGTGTACAGGTGGTATGGCAGGGACAGCTGGCACACTGATGCCAGGACAGTTCAGATGTATGTGTTACTTCGCTTTGCTCTGTTGTAGCAAAGAGGCTGGGCTCCTGAGAGGCTTCTAATGGCTGGTAAAGCTCAGACACTTGTGGTCGCAGAGAGAGGGCTAAGGAGCCAATGGGCCAAGAGAGCTGGATGGCCAGGATCTGTCTGGTCCCTCTCACACCAGGTCACAGCTCACTGGGAGAAGTTCATGGCTGCCTTGGGCCCTGAAGAGAAGACTGAGAAAGTCCAGGCAGATTTTGTGAAGTCTGCTATTAGGCATGTGCGGTATGGACCCGAGTCCCTCAGCGAGTTCACCCAGTGGCGGGTATGTCCTCACCCCATTGTGCTGGAGCCACTTTCCCTGTGCTTTGCTGGCTTCTGTGGTTCTGAGCTGCCCTGGAGGTCTGTGGCCACAGGGACCTGGGGGGCAGTGGAGAGTGTGGTGGGTAAGGGAAGGTAGCTCTGTGGCTGGAGAGGGCCTCTCCTAACTTGAGAGGCACACACTCCCTGCAACCAGGTGTCTGAGGAGGGGCTGGGGGCTCCCAGAACTGTGCCCAACTTTCTGAAGGCCTGGCTCACCCAGGTGCAGATGATCTCTGAGGAGTTGGCGGCTTCCGGCGGGACAAGGGTGAGTGATGCTGACCTCCCGGAGAAGCCCCCAGGAGTGGTAACTGCCTCCAGGCCCAGGGTGAGTGTGGTTGTGTGTGGCTCGCTGGGTTCTGGCTTGGCCCTGCTTGCCCATGGCAGCTGCTGGAAAGCAGGAAGTCCTCAGCATGAGCCCAGGAGCTAGTTGCCCCTGCCCAGGTGTTAGTCAGCTTTCTGTTGATGTGACAAAATGCCCAAGGTAACCAGCCACTGTGGAGGAAAGATTTATTGTGGCTCACAGTTTCAGTCTCTGGTCCCTTGGGCCTGTGGTGGCACAATATGTCCTGGCATTTGCTTGTGGTACAAGTGGCCAGGAGTGAGAGAGAGAGGAAAGAAAGGGAGGGAAATAAAAGGATGGGGGCCACTACCTCTTCAAGGGCACACCCCCGGACCTAACTTTTTGTTTTTTTTTTTTTTTTGTCTTTTTGAGACAGAGTCTCGCTATGTGGTTCAGCCTGGCCTTGGGCTCACTTTGTAGCCCAGGCTGGTCTCGAACTTGCAACAATCCTCCTACCTCAGCCTCCCGAGTGTGCCACCATGCCCGGCTCTGTGACCCAACTTCTTCCTCTAGCCCCCCCCTCCCACAGGCCAGTAGCCACACCTTTAACATACAGGCTTTTGGGAGACATTAACGATCCAAACCTCAGCACTGAGCAGACTCCCTCCCTGACTCTGAACCCACCCTTGCTGTCTGCCCGTGGGAGGGCACAGTGCAGCTGCCATCAGGAAGAAGGAAGCCTCAGGCAGGGGTCCCATGGTCACGAGGCTCCCTCCACAGGCCAGGCTAGCAGCCATAAAACGACTAGACGACTCGCCCCTCAGCCTCTCTCCCATCAAGCGGATGTGTACCTCCCTGCCAGCCCAGGTGGAAGGCAGCCAGGTAAGCTGGTAAGGTGGCGGGGAAAGGGTCCTGGACCAGGGGCTGGGATGTCCTTGACCCCGCTGTGCACCCGCAGCCTGGCCTGCAGATGGAGCCCCTGCACTTCCTGCAGTGCCACAGCAGGAACAACAGCCCTCAGGACCTGAAGACCCAGCTATGGGCCTGTGCCTTTGAGCCGGCCTGGGAGGAAGGTACGTCCTGGGCTGGGTGCCCAGGGGGAGGACGAGGACCTGGGGAAACCAAGCCACACAAGTGTTCGCAGTGGGGCCATGGGGATGCCATCTTGGATGGAAAAGGAATTGGGATGTTGCAGAATTTAAAGGACCAGAGAGGGCCAGGATATAGCTCAGCAGTACAGTACCTGCCTGGCAAGCACGAGGTCCTGAATTCAATTCCCAGTACCAAAAAAAAAAAAAAAAAAATAGAAAAAAAGAAAAGACCTGAGAGCCCACAAGAGAAACAGGAGGATTTTATTGTAAATGTGCAGCCACTCAGTGGACTCATGTCCAAAGGGCTAAACGCTGAACAAAGGAAGGACTCCTGTTATACATGTTGCTCTAACAGCTTGAAACTTGTGAGTGAATAAGTTTATAGAAGTAGAACAAAGGCAGTTTGTTAAGCTGTGACAGTTTTGCAACATATCTTCATGGACTTGCTGGGGCAAAACAGGATGTTGGAACAAGAGGTTATAAAACTTTACTTATAGGGACAAAAGTTATGGTTGTATCTGTATTAGAACAAAGAACAGCAGCCATAGGGAGAGGGAACTTGGGGAAACTCAACTTTTTAAGTCCTGCTTCAAGGAGAGATGGCCTAAAAAGTGTCACAGAGAACCAGGAGTGATTACAGCACTTGCCTGTACCCCCAGCTGAGAGACTAAGGCAGAAGGATCCCAAGTTTGAGTCTGCCTGAGCAGCTGAGTGAGACCCTGGCTTAAATATAAATAAAAGGGGCTAAAGATGTATCTCAGTGTGAAGGCTCTGGGCTCAGTGCCCAGCACCACAGAAGTGTCTGTGAGGCCGGGAGGAAGAAGCTATAGGGGGATCTTCATGGCAAAGGTTTTCACATTGCTGACCCCTCGAAACAGGGCATTCGGGGGCCACATCCCAGACAGTGGCCACGTGTGGCGGGGAGGCTGTGTGCGTGATTGACTGCCAGACGGGTATCGTCCTCCACAAGTACAAGGCACCTGGGGAGGTGAGTGCCAAGACCCTGTTCCTGCAGATGGGAGCCCCAGGGTTGGAGGTCCAGGCTTGGCCACCTGATCATCATGACCTTTGTCATGCAGGGAATTGAAGTCCTGGCCTCACAGGCCCGGGCTTCACTGCTGAGCCACACCCCACCCTCCATGGCTGTTGGTTTGTGTTAGGCCCTCCCCTCCCAGGGCCTCATCGTATAGGCGCGTTCACGCTTGTCGCTCTGCTCTGGTGACCGCTCCTCCTGCTGCCCCTCAGGAGTTCTTCTCTGTGGCCTGGACGTCCCTGACGGTGGTCACACAGGCCGGCCACAAGAAGCGCTGGAGCGTGTTGGCGGCAGCAGGCCTTCGAGGCCAGGTCCGCCTACTGCATGTGCGTGCCGGCTTCTGCTGTGGAGTCATCCGGGCCCACAAGAAGGCCATCGCCACCCTCTGCTTCAGCCCCACCCATGAGACCCACCTCTTCAGTAAGATACTGTGCTGCCTTGGGGCTTCCCCAGCACCCCAGGCCTGCTGCCTGATGGGCTCAGTGTCCCTTCCCTGGGATGGTAGGAAACTTAGGTGACCACTGGCCCAGCCTGGGCCATTGTGTGGCTTCATGGTTGACTGACTGAGCTTTGGATCCTAGCTTTATCCTCAGCCTACTTTGTGACTTTGCAGTTTCCTGGCACCCAGGACCACTCTGTCACTATTAGCAACCTGCAGGTGACACCCCTGGCTCCTCCAGCTGTGGTGAAGCCAATAAGGGTACTGAATGAGCTGCAAAAGGCAGCTGCAGTGCTGGGCACATTAACTCAAGCAGGACGGTGGGGACTGTAAGCCCGAGTCACCCCATCTTCTAGCCTTGCCCTCTCAGCTGAGGGAGCAGGGCCCCTTCAGGGCTACTTCCCCCAACAGCGGCCTCCTATGACAAGCGGATCATCCTCTGGGACATCGGTGTGCCCAACCAAGACTATGAATTCCGGGCCAGGTGAGGCTGTGGGCAGGCCTGGGGCGGGACCAGCTGCTGGGCAGGAAGTTGCCTGGGCTCCAGGACTTAGGCTCGTCCCTTACCTCCTGGCAGTCAACTCCTCACACTCGACTCTACCTCCATTCCCCTGCGCCTCTGCCCTGTCGCTTCCTGCCCCGATGCCCACCTGCTGGCTGGCTGTGAGGGTGGCTGTTGCTGCTGGGACGTGCGGCTGAATCAGCCCCAAAAGAGGAGGTGAGGCCAGTGGGGACCTGGGGGGCAGGGTCTGCAGCTGGGCAGTCAGCCACTTGGGACTCCCGCAGCCTCAGAGGTGGTTCAGGCCTCTCCTCACCTTGAATGTGCTGTGACCGGCTGACTAACCCCAGTGCTACTCCTGCTGGTCAACATGGGACTGAACTCTGTCCTAGCCTAATGTCCTCCCTCACCTGTAAAGAAGGGACAACGCCTTGCACCCCAGGATTAGTGGAGGGCCTGATGGTGTCTAAGCATGGAGCGGGCTGTGGAAATGCCCTATGGAGGCTGTCTCATCTGTACCCCTGGAAGCCCCTAGGATAGTGCTCAGCCCCGGTCCTAGCATGTGAGTCTCTGTCCTCATGGAGCACAGCATGGTGGGAGAGACTGGCCATCAAACAGGGACAGCTAAAACCCCAGAGGGTGACATCAGCAACAAAGGGAAAAGTAACAAGGAGTCCCCTTTAAAGTGGGGGACCATGGCACTGCTAAGGTGACGTAGGGTGGACATGGATTCCTGGGCTGCTCCCAGGGAGCCAGTGGGAGCAGCATGTGCCAAAAGCTAGGGAGTGTGACCACAGCTGGCCACAGTGAGGGTATGGTTGCCTGGGCCGGGACATGTTGGCCGGTGTGATTCTGTGTTATCCTAAGCACAAGCAGCAGCTGGGTGCTGGTAGTGGTCATGGACTTCACTGTGCTCAACTAACTGTCCTTGCCACACCTGGGCCTGTCTCCTCCATGCCATGTCTGCCCGTCATCCAGTCTCATGGCATCTCTTCCTCATCCCCTCTGGTGCAGGCCCACCCGCTATTAGGTGCTAGGCTGCCTTTCCAGCACCGGGCCGCCTCTGCAAGGCCCTGGGCAAGCCCAGATGTGACCACACACAACAGCCACCCACTCTGCCTGTCCTCATGTGTGGCTGGGTGCTGATTCCCCTTCAGGGTGAGGCTGAACTTCTCCAGGAATGCAGCTTTTGGGGGCGTCTTCCACCTGTCACCAGGGCAGGGCCCAGAACGGGGGCCTGGCAGACCTGGAGGCGGCTGAGCAGCCCCTCGTTGGGCACAGAGCAGCCAACCTCACCTTCTGCCGCCTGCAGGGGGTGCGAGGTGGAGTTCGTCTTCTCCGAGGGCTCCGAGACATCGACACGGAGAGTGGATGGGCTGGCGTTTGTGAATGAGGATGTCGTGGGTGAGTGCGCCCAGCCTGGGACAGCCTGGCTTGAGACCCACAAGGGTCGCAACAGGAAGAATGGTGAGGGCCCAGCTCAGGCATGAGTCTCTTCTCCCACAGCCTCCAAGGGGAGCGGCCTGGGCACCATCTGCCTGTGGAGCTGGAGCCAGACGTGGCTGCACCGGGGCAGCAAGTCCTCAGTGGCCGTGGTTGTCCTGGCTCGGCTGCAGTGGTCACCCACGGAACTGGCCTACTTCTCACTCAGTACCTGCCCTGGTGAGCCTGCCTGGCCCGTTCCCCCCTCCCAGGCTCCGCTGCTATCCCGCCCTAAGCTCCTTTGTCCTGCAGACCAAGGGATTGTGCTCTGCGGGGACGAGGAGGGCAGCGTGTGGATCTACGATGTCAGGCACATCCTGAAGCAGCTGTCTCCACCGCCAGCAGCCCCGCAGGCCCCCACACAGGTAGTGTCCCCACACAGGCACCTCCCCCAGGCTGGGGCTGGTGTCTGAGAAACAGGAGCCCAGCCCCCTCTCTTCCCCACCAGATCCTTAAATGGCCCCAGCCAGGGGCCGGCGGCCAGCCGGTGACCAAGACCATGGTGAATACGGTGGTGGCCAACGCTGCCTTCACCTACCTCACGGCTCTGACGGACTCTAACATCGTGGCCATCTGGAGGAGATGTTAGCAGGGCAGGCTGCCTGCCCCTGTGGCACAGGACCAGGAACACATTAACTTATTTAGTGTATGGCTAATGATGGAGAGTTTTTTTATCAGCAAGTATTTTTATTAAATTTTCTGCTATGGACAAGCAGCCTGTGGACAGCTGTACGCCGTCCTGTGGACCTATCCCGGCTCCTGCTGTGAATCAGGCAGGCCTGGCTGCTGAACTTCCAGAACAGCATGGATCTGGGTCCCTTCTACTCTACACCGCCTCACTGGCAGCCCCCAGGTTCCACAGTCAGGGAGTCTGACAGGTTATCTGTCTTCATGGAACCCGACGATCTACCTGTTGTGAAGTCACCGCTCCTTCCTGCCACACTTGTTTAGAAGGATGAAGCTATGCCAGGATATGTGAGTGTCAGGGCTGGCTTCACACAGGAGCCCGGGGGTTGCAGCTGGGCCTGGCTGCTGTCCTCTGCACTGTGCCCCAAGCAAGGTTCTGGGAGGGGCAGGGACTGGGCTCCCAGGCCACACAAAAGCTCCAGCTGCCTACTCAATCCCTTCCTGTTTGTCTTTGATGGCCACCTGGGGGACAGGAGGAAAGGCACCAGTTAGCTAGAATAGTCAGGGTGAGGGTGTTATAAACAGCTCCAGGGTCCCCTAGGAACTGGGTGCCATAACCCGGCACCCCAAGAGAGACCCGAGCAGAGCCAGCAGCAGGAGGGGCCCTCAGCTCCCCTGACTGCCTCTTTCCTCCAGCACCGACTGCTGCTGCCCGAGCCAGGCGGAGCAGGGGGCCTGCCTAGGGGGCACACATCAGACACTAGGTGGAAGTCTCCAAGCTGTGGCTCCTTCCCACTCTAAACAACTCTACACTGGCCCACGTCCTGTGGCCAGCATCCTTCCCACCTGGCCCACACTGGGCCCCACGCCTCACCCGGAACCGCTCCTCCAGCAGGGAGAGCTCGCTGATGAGGTCGGTGATGGCATTGGTGAAGGCCTCCTGGGGGCTGTAGTCCGGGGTGGTCTGCACGCGGATGATGATCTTGTGTTCCAAGGGGTGGGGGACTTTGTAGCCAGCAAATAGCACCTGCGGGTCCTTCAGCAGCTGCCTGTGAGCCAGGGACAGGTGGTGTGAAGGGAGCCTCGTGCTCGGCCCCCAGCTCTGGACTCACCTGGCTTCTGGCCAGGACTTCCCCTAAAGATCTCAATATAAGACATCTAAGTCCTAACATTTAGGGACCCCCCTCCCCAGCACACACGCTGCACCTGTGAGGCCTGAGGACTGCCGCTAGGAAATGGTTTGTGGTGACTTTCTCCGAGGCAACTGCAGACCCATCTTAACCCCTACACCCATGTAGCACAGTTCAGTGGGAGAGAACACAGGAAACCCCGCCCCCCAAACCTGGGGGCAGCAGCTCCGAGCAGCTACTGAGATGGAATCAGGGTCCCTGGGCCTCGCGCTGGCAGTGCTGTCCACACACTGAGCAGGCCTGGCCCCATGAAGCGGCAGGGAGGTGGAGGAAGTTGAAGCCTGTCCCATGTTCTGTGCCCTGGCCATGGCAGGGAGCCCAGGGCAGCCTGGGGCCAGTGGGAGCACACATGGGAGACCTCTGGCCAGGAGTAGTGAATAGGCCTGTGATCCCAGGACTCTGTGAGGCTGAGGCAAGAGGACCACAAATTCCAGCCCAGCTGGGGAACTCAATGAAACCTTGTCTCAGAGGGTTGGGGAGGGGATGCGGTGCAGTGTGAAGGTCCTGGATTCAATCCCCAGTCCCCTGAGAAAAAGCAGGGGCAGGTGTCTGCACAGAAGGGAACACTGGTTTCACAGCAGGCCTCGGAAAAGCTGGGCACCCTGCAGGCTTGGCTTAGGGCAGGAGACATTCAGAAGATGGGCATCGCCATGCCTGGACCCTGGGCACTGCTGCCAACACGGCTTCCACCACAGCAGCCTGGGAAAGCCCCCCTGCCTCTTCTCCCCCACTCCCCCACATGCTTCCACACCAGGAAGGTGTCTGCCTTCATAAGGAAATGACAAGTCCCAGGGCTAGCAGGACACTCATGTCCCTGACCACACCTAGCCGGGAGTTCACTGAACACCCAGCAGCCCGCATGGAGTACCCACAGCGGGCACTGGATAACCTCGGGACGGCCTTCGGCTTCCTTCCCTTGTTCTGCAGAAGTCGGTTACCACTACATCTCAGTGCCAGTTGTCACTGAGATCATGGTCACAAGGAAGTGCAGGGGAGCTAAGCTTGACTGCCTCGCGATGCCCGCTAGCACAACACTCGAGCGGGCCTTTCCTACAACTCACTGCACTTTCGCTCGCGTTAGTCACGCAGCTGAGCCAACGGAGCGCTGAGCCCTGTGTGAGAAGACCTGGGTTAACGGCAGCACTCAGGAACTGCAGGACACTGGAGCGAGCACTAAGAAGCACCACTTCTCGGAGAAAGAGCAGAGAATCTCACAGGACTGGTGCCTGGCCCCTTAGACACCCGCTGAGGGCCTCTGGCCCGGGACTTACGATTTAATGATGTTCCCTAGGGTGTGGTCTTCTTTGTTGATGGTGAACAAACAGGCATTGGGTACCTTGGTGTCCTTGTTAATGGTGATCCTAGGAAGCGGCACGGGCAACAGCTGAGGACAGCGGCCCTGCTGTTCCCCCAGATCCAAAGGCTGCCTCCTCCCAGAAGCCCTGCTCCATCTGCCCATCTCTGAGAGCTGTGGTGTGCCTCAGCAGGGCTGGGCAAGGTCCTGATTGCATCCCCGACACCACACACCAACCAACCTGCGACAGGGCGGTGTCAGTATCCCGGGCACCGGCTCCCCTGGTGGAACCTGCACCTGCTCTGCTCCTTTCCCTAAAGCAGAGCGTCTCAACCTGACAGCATGGTTGTTTCAGCCAGATGTTTCTTTCCTGTAGGGAGCTTGCTTGTACAACATAGGATTTTTCCTCCCAACTTTCCCAGCCTTTTTAAATTATTAGAGTTTTGCCAAGTTGCCCAGACCGAGCTTGAACTTGCAGTCTTCCTGCCTCAGTCTCTGTGAGTCCTGGGATTGCAGGCTTGAGCCACCATGCACTGCTCGAATGTGGTTTTAAACCTCCCATTTGAGCCATGCCCAGTTCAATGTAGGACATTAACCGCATCTCTGGTCCCTATCCACTAGATTCGAATAACAAGGTTGACACATGTGACAACCACAGAGGTTTCCAGACATTGCCAAACAACTCCTCGAGCAAAATGCTCCCCAGTTGAGAGTCTCTTCCCTAAAGGAGCAGCCCTGGCAAGGGTCAGAACATCTTAAGACTGAAAAAGCCAATAATTCAGAGGTTTCCAATGTTCTCATTCCTAGACTCAAACTACCTCCTCTAAGAGAAAAATGTATGAGTAAACACAGTGAAGAGGCGGTGATGGTGGCACATTCCTATCATCTCAACACTCCAGAGACTGAGGCAGGAGGATCACAGAGTTCAAAGCCAGCCGGAACTACATAGTGACACCTGGTCTCAAAAAGACAGACAACAAGCCGGGCGTGGTGGCGCACGCCTTTAATCCCAGCACTCGGGAGGCTGAGGTAGGTGGAGCGTTGTGAGTTCGAGGCCGGCTTGGGCTACAACGGGAGTGCAAGGCTGGCCTGAGCTACATAGTGCGACCCTGCCTCAAAAAGCCAGGGCTGGGGAGTTTGGCTCAGCGGCTTAAGCGCCTGCCCTGGCAAGCGCAAGGTTGTGAGTTCAATCCCCAGTGCCGAAAAAAAAAAAAAAAAAAGACAGACAACAGCAAAACCAACCAGTAATAAGTCTATTTTCCAACTAAGGAAAGTAAATCTCAGCCAAAACAAGAATCAGCCCATAAACTGGGCATCCAAGAGCCAAGCCCAAGCCATCTGACCATAGGGCTTCAACTTGCAAGCAACAGAGTAACTACAAGTTTTACACCTGCAGTGACACATGGGGATCAGCTCCAAAGCCGTAAGTGGTTGCTGCCCCGAGGACAGAGGTAGTAGGTGGGAGACAAGTGAGGAGGCTGCCAGGTTCCAGAGGAAAAGGCCTTTGGACCCAAACTCAGGGTTCCAAAACTGCCTCCGCCACTTCCTGGGAGCTGGGAGAAAGTTACTTAACTTCCCCAAACTTTAGTTTCCTCATCTGGAAAATGGGTGCAGTCGCCGCTGCCTTCCTAGGCTGCCTTAACTTTGGCAGCCACAGGCCCAGCAAAATAGGCTCCGTCGCCAGGCGTGGTAGCGCACGCCTGTAATCCCAGCACAGAGGGAGGCTGAGGCAGGAAGGACTCGAAGTTCGAACCCAGCCTGGGCAACTTATTTAGTGACACCCCGTCACAAAATGAAAAAATAAATAAATAAACAGCTGGGAACATAGTGAAGGCGCTGGGTTCCATCCCCAGTACCTAAAACAAATTGCTTTGTACCCCGGACAGGAAAAACCCCTGTAACCGACCGCCGACGGGCAAGGCCCGAAAGCCTCGGGCCGCCTCTAGGCGGCATGGCCGGTTCCACTTACTTCTTCTCGCCCTCGAAGAGCAAGAATGACTCGAAGGCTGGAGGGGCGTTCATCCCGGCGCTTCAGCCCCTTCCGGACTCGAAGTGGCCGCGGACTTCACAGCCCTACAACGCGACTTCCTCCGGCTTAAACCAGCGCTGCCAGTTTAGGCGCCGCCTCATCGCCCCCTGTCGGACTGGAGGACTTTACGCAGGCGCCGGAGAACCCAGAGTTGTCCACGGGTTCTGCGCATGCGTCATCCCAGAGGCGTCCTCCCCAGGGGGTGCCTTTGGCGCATGCTCCGAGCGCGGAAGGCGCTGTGTTGCTTCTGTAGACAGCGGTTCAAGCTAAGTGGGATTCAGAGCTGTGCACCTCTCGGCTTCCTTTACCCTGATCTCTCTTTGAAAATGTGCCTTGGAGCTGGGCGTGGTGGCATACGCCTGTAATCCCAGCACTAGGGAGGCTGAAGCAGGAGGATCGTTGCGAGTGCGAGACTAGCCTGGGCTACAAAGTGAGTTCAAGGCCAGTGAAACCCTGTCTCAAAAAATAGGGCCGGCGATTTAGCTCAGTGGCGTAAGCGCCTGCCTGGCAGGCACGAGGTTGTGAGTTCGATCCCCGGTACCAAAAAAAGAGAGAGCGAGAGAGAGAGAGAAAGAGAGAGAGAGAGAAAAGAAAGAAAGAAAATGTGCCTTGGAGTCGCAACTGAGTAGAGAATGGAGCGACGGGATAAGCGGGCAGTCGTGGCTAACAGCAGGAGGTCCAGAGGGCTGAAGCACTCTCCTGGCCAGGAGCATGTGTGTGGATACCTGCGCCAACTGCTTGAAGACCCCTGGCTGGGTGTCACCGACCTCGCGCTAGCTGGAGAACTGGGTGAAGATGGGGGAGGAGGCAAGCGAATACAGATGTGAGAGAGGTGCTTGGAGTCATAAGTCTACTACCCTCCTGTCCAACGGGTTGGTATATTGCAGGCTCCGGTTTAGTACAAAGGCTTTGCCTGAGCTGTTTGAAGCAACAAGAGCTGGGGACGCAAATGAGCTACAGAGCCCTAACATCTTGGTGACTTGCTCCAGGCTGGGAGCTTACGACACTAATTCCGTTGCTCTCTTAAAGCCTTGAGTCTGGGGCTAAGGAAGTAGCACTCTGCAGGAGCCTCACACGGGACCTTGACCCTTCAGGCCGAGTGGTTGCGGGGCTCTGTGCGAAGTGGGAAATAGAAAGCAATGAGGGTGAGGACGCCCCAGTGTAACCCCATCCTTATGGGTCATCTTGGAAGAATCTGAAGTGACAACGCTGACCACCCTTCATTGGGCAGAGACGGAATTTTACCCACCAGAGGCCTCTCTGTCCCTGGCACTGTGGAAGTTGGAGCTCTCTTGGAGAGTTCTGATAGCACCTGCCTTTTAATTCCCAGATCAATGACATCTGGTTTCCAGAAGACATCAACCTGGAGTGGCTCAATGTTGGGGTGCCCCAGCAGGAGGCCAAGTGGGCATTTCCATCCTCTCATAGGCCTGGAGAGACGGGCACAACTACAGAAGAGGCTGCTGGTGCATAGAACATTTAGAAAAACTGTGTCACCTTGGAAGTAAGCTAATGGGGGTGTGTGCAGCCTATGCTGTCAGTGTCACACCAGAGACGCTGTGGGGCAGACCTGCCTGATTACTTACTGGGGCAGAGACGGGCATACTGCCGGGCCTGCAAAGGACCAGATCACCTGTTCTTGTGAACAGCGTTCACCTGCATTTCTTTCTGCACTGTCTGCAGCTTCTTTTGTGTTGTGTGATAGAATAGCTGTGACTGAGACCTGCCCCCCTGCCTTTTTACAATTTGCTGATCCTAATCTTGGGAACCATGCCTGTGTTTGGCTTTGCTTTTCAGCTAAGCCCAGATACGGACATTAAAGAAAACTCTATTAACCAGTTTTGTGTCAAACAGCAGTCTTATCCTAGCATTTGTCTCTCAAAATGCTTGCAAATGCCCTGACTCTCAAAGTGCTCCATGAATCAGCTTTCCCCAACACTTTTTTTTTCAGTACTAGAGATTGAATCCAGGGCCCAGTTATTTTTTGTTGAAACAGAAACTCACTAAGTTGCTCAGGACTTGAACTTGCGATTCTTCTGCCTCAGCCTCCTCAGTGCTGGGATTACAGGTGTAAAGGCCTCCCTGGGATATTGTTTTAAACATCCTGAAGCTAGGTGTGCTGGTGCACACTTTTAATCCCAGCACTCGGGAGGCTGAGGTAGGAGGAGTGTCGTGAGTTCGAGGCCGGCTTGGGCTACAATGCGAGTGCAAGGCCGGCCTTAGCTACATAGTGCAACCCTGCCTCAAAAAACTGGGCCTGGGGGTTTGGCTCAGCGGCTTAAGCACCTGCCTGGTAGGCATGAGGTTGTGAGTTCGATCCCCAGTGCCACAAAAAAATAAAAAATAAAAATAAACATCCTGGTTGAACTCTGAGCTAAAAGGCCAACCCCTCTCCATGTGCCTTATTTTCCTGACCTTGGGCAAATTACTGCTCTTGCCTAATAGCTTTTTTTTAAAAATGCTGTTAATAGGCTGTCAGGTGAGAAAGCAATGAACGGATGTGGGGAAGACATTAGAGCAGTGTCCACCTGCAGGAGCTCTTGTCTGTCAGCTGCTGCTGTTAGGAGCCAGGCTTTGGCTAGGGGACACCGGGACAGGAGGCTGAGTAGTCTGGAGGCCTCCTCCAGAGGTGCAAAGGCCTCCATCCACCCTGGCCCCAGGCTGTCCCCAGTGCCAGCATCCTGTGGCCCAGCAGCCAGTCAGCCACAAGGGGTAGGGTACAGAGGTGACGGGAGCCCCGCCTCTATCACCTGCTGCTCCAGCCAGCCCAGGCCGAACTCAGCTGTGCCCTTGGGAATTGGTCTCCATTGTTAGGCACGCCAAGGATGAGTAAACCAGCTCCCAGGGCACCCAGGACACAGTCCCAGGGGTCCCAGCCTCCAGCT
The DNA here is from genome assembly GCA_004363535.1 of Dasyprocta punctata. Lineage (NCBI taxonomy): Eukaryota > Metazoa > Chordata > Mammalia > Rodentia > Dasyproctidae > Dasyprocta > Dasyprocta punctata. Next base: position 45,510 of record RJWM01001749.1, read on the forward strand.
GAGGGACCTGGACCCAGTGCAAGCTTTGTGGACTGACAGTAGGACCTGCCTGGAGCTTCTCGAGCAGAAGGCACCAGACGCATCCCGTGGGCCAGGGTGGCCTAGGGCAGGCTGTGGGATCTGGGGTCCAAGAGTGACAGAAGAGACGGCCCTGCTAAGGTACCTTGAGCCTAGTCACTGGGGACATAGCTCAGCACTCAGCACTGCCAACTGCTGGGCCCACAGCCTCAGCAGGGATGAGGAAGGGGGTGTTCTACCCCAGCCCTGCTGTGCCGTCTCCAGGGACACCCCAGGCTCGTGTGACAGCTGCTCCGAGGAGAAAGGTGGCACTAGGAAGACCTGTGGGGCCCCACAGCCTGTGCTGATGGAGGAGCAAGGTAGTGACAGCAGCCAGGAGAAAGGGGCCCTGCTCCAGAAAAGGAGAAGCCAAAGTGGGGGACGAGGATGCAGAGGCTCTGCTAGCGGCCCCAGTCCTTGGCTGCAGCCCCAGCAGCCTCCAGGTCCCTCTGGGCCCCCATTCAAGACCTCAGAGCTTTGGCAGTTTAGCAGGTTTATTGTGGGTAACAGAGCACGGTGACACCATGCCCTGGGGACAGGTAGTGGTGGGAAGGATTGAGGGGACACAGGTGCAAGCCCAGTCTCCTGGGCTGGGACTGTCCTAGGGGTGGCTGTGGGCTGGTCCTGCCTAGGCAGGAGGGCACATTTCCTGAAGACGGTGGGTCAGGAACAGCAAGGGCTGCAGGAGCGCGGGGAGCAGCCAGGCCTTCCAGAGAGGCAGGAGCCCACTATGTCCCCAGACTTCAGGTGTCCATGACAGCCCTACCTGGGAGACACCCAGGCCCACTCTGCAGCTCAGGCGACTGGCAGGATCAGGCCTGGTGCCTGCTCACGTCTGCAGATCCAGGGCACAGTGGGGCTCTGAGGAGGGCGGGCCAGATACACTTGAGCTGTGTGACAACCGGAGGTCCTGCAGCACCCCAAGCAGTGCTGCCAGGGGGTCCTCGGGGGCTGGAGGCAGAGGAGCCATGAGAGCAGCTGGCAAGGCTTCCACAGGCCCCACCCATGCCATCCCCAAGGGAGTCCTAGCTGGGAGGACCTACCTTCACCGGGGCTCGCGGGCATGGTGCCCACCTCTGAGCCCCTACTCAGCTCCTGGTGCTTCTCCCTGTGGGGAGGACAGGATGATAGTCATGGCCACAACCGGGCTGGCTGGGGGGTGAGGTGACCCCATGTGGGCCTCCTGAGCCCAAGTCAAGGCCACTTCTTGTAGTCTATAAAGAACAAACTTGTACCCAAGGCTCAGCCCTGAGCCACCTCCCACTTGCTTCTTCCAGCCGCCAGCCCTCCCCCTGGAAGTGTGGTCAGTCAGCAGCTCCTCTGCGGCACGAACGCAAACTGTGGTGCTGGGATTTTGCAGGGCCAGCAGGGGGCTCAGAATCCCCAGTCTCAACTCACCAAGGAATGAACTGCCTATTGATTTTTTGGGGGTGCTAGAGAGAGATCCCAGGGCCCCACACATGCTGAGTGTGTCATCTAACACAGAGCCACATCTCCCAGCCCTGAAGTACCTTCTTCTTCTATTTTTTTATTTTTTGAGATGGTATCTTGCTATGTAGCCCAGGCTAGCCTCAAACTGTAACTCACAGTGATCCTTCTTCCTGCCTTGGCCTCCTAAGTGCTAGGATACAGGCATGCCCCACCATGTCTCCTAGCCTAAATTTCCTTCTTATGGGGGTAGAAGACAGGTTTTGTTTTGGTTTGGTTTTGGTTTGGGTACTAGGAATTAAACCCAGGGCCTTTCCACTGAGCTACATGCCCAGCATTTTATTTTTTGAGAGAGTCTTGGTAAGTTGCTAAATTTCCCAGGCTGGAGTCAACCTTGAAATTCTCTTGCTTCAGCCTCCCAGAGTGGTGGGATTACAGGGACATACCACCACATCCAATGTAAGCAGGGGTTTTTTTTTTGTTTTGTTTTGGTTTTTTGGTACTGGGAATTGAACTCATGACCTCACACTTGCCAGGCAGGCGCTGTGCCACTGAGCCATATCCCTGGCTTAAGCAGTTTCCAACAGAGTTTGCAAAGATCCTGGACCCTGCCAGGTCTTGCTCTGTGTTTCCAGGAGGGTGAGCAGGGCGTGGGTCTCAGGCTGCACAACACTTATTCCAGCAATCTGGGGGCTCCGCCCTCTACTGTAGCCTGCTGTTTTAGGATAACTGTGTCCCTCTGCTAAGGCCTTGCAGACTCCTCTTCCAGGCCCTGTAGGGTCAGCCCGGCACATTTCCCTGCTTTGCAGGGACAGCGTCTTCATATTTTCGCCAAGTGCCCCTTCCCTGGCACCCCCATCTCAGCTTCCACTGTGAGACCCCATCAGACCTCACGGCCCAGCTCTAATGCCATCTCCTCTGCCCTCCAAAGGCTGGAATGTGCCAGGCACACGGACTCACTCAGAGCTCACCAGGGTCCTGCCCTCGAGCTCACAGTGAGGTGGACAGCCCGGGAATGAGGTGACAGTATGCACCGAGGGGCCATATCACTGCTCCAGAAGGTGATGAATCCCATGAGCTTCAAGAATAACGGGGGTGGGCATGGTGGTGGCACCTGTCATCCCCAGCACTCTGGGAGGCTGAGGAGAAAGTTTGGGTCCAACCTGGGCAACTTAGAGACTTAGCAAGATCCTGTTTTAAAATAAATAATAAAACAAGAGCTAAGGGTACAGCTCGGTGAGAAGACCCTGGAGCAATGCCCAGCAGCCTCCAGACCCTAACGGAGGGCCCTGATGCTAGGGCCAGCCAGAGGCTGCAGGTCAGCTCAGCCAGCAGCACTCTAGTAAAGAACGCCCGTCCCCACCGACCACTCAGCCAGCAATCCAGGGTCAGGCTGGAGCGAGTGAGTCAGCCTTGCCTGGGGGCAGGAGGGCAGGGGGGCAGTGGGGCAGGACCCCACCGTTGGATAGGAGGCTGCTGTCCATGCAACCCATAGAGCAGCGAGTGCCTCTACTTGGACCGCACGAGCTTAGGAGGGCTTTGAGGGAAAAGAGAGGCCCAGGAGAATCATTGAGGAGCAAGGAGGACCTCGGCCGCCTCCACCCAGGGCGAGGAGTGGGGAGATAGTGGTCCTGCTACAGCCCCTTCTGAAGCCACCTTGGGGATGGGGCCTACTCTGAGGGCAGACAGGAAGCAGCCAGCCTGACATTTGGGGCTCCCATTGCAGACAGACCTTTGCCAGATGTGGCTGTGAAGATGGTGAGGGCCCAACCGAAGGAAGTGACAGCTACCACCCAGCAGCCCCAGCCCAGCCCAGCCTGGTGGCCTGGCTGTCCTGCGTGGGACCTGGTGTGTCCTCCTCACCGCAGCATGGCCTCCACACTCAGTAGATGCCGGTAAATAAGCTGGGCCTCAAGGTCATGGTCCAGAGGGTCATTCCATTCCTGCAGGGTCACACGTGACCGGGTCTTATCGCAGCCCTGATCTGATGACAGAGAGAGGGTGGAGTTACTATGGGACCACCACATCCAACTGTCTGGTGGTACAGATGGGAAAACTGAGGCCTGGGGTGGGACAGAGATGGACTCAGGTGCCCCGCAGGCCCTGCCTTGGCTCCCTCCCCACCCTTCTGGCTATAGCAGGTCAGCCTGGCTTTGCTCCTGAACCTTGGGATCCCTGACTACTCAGAATGGTTGTTGTAAGGGGCACCACTTGGGGGTGTCAATGGTAAAGCATGAGATTGAGGAGAGGGCTGGGGTGCAGCTCGGTGCACAGCACTTGCCTAGCCTGCATGAGGCCCTGGGCTCCATCTCTAGTACTGAAAATACAAAAACGGCTGGGCGTGGTGGTATATGCCTGTAATCCCAGCTCTCCTGGAGGCTGAGGCAAGAAAAGCATCACCAGTTTGAGGCCAATCTGGGCTACAAAGTGAATTCAAAGCCTGCCTGATGTGAACCTGTCTCAGAAAAACCCTCCCCAACAAACATAAAACAGGTCACAGAAAGGCGGGCTACCAGGAATGTGTACCTTTAAATGAGGTGACCCTGCTATGCGCTGGTTTTGCGACCCTGGTTGAATTACCTGCCCCCTTGAAGCCTCAGTTTCTTCCATATAAAATGGGACCTCAGGCCCTGCTTTTTGGGCCACAGTGAGCTCCACTTCACCAGGAACAGGAGTGCTGCTATGATGGTCACAGCCAGGCTGAGGGTGGGGTCAAGCAGCCAGCAATGTCCTTGTAAAGAGCCACCAGTGCCCACCTCTGTTCAACCACAAACCCTGAGCAGGGCTGGTTCCAGTGGGTCAGGCTTTGCGACCTCTTCCACACTGGGGTCTGGGGACCAAGGTCTGACCCAGGCTCCAAGCTCAGACTACTCTGTAAAGCAGGTGGGGGTAAAGTGGGGGGAAGCTCCCCCTTTTTTTCACTATTAGGGAGTGAACCCAGGGTCTTTGCACTGAGTAACACCCCAGGCTTTTTTCCATTTTTTATTTTGAGCCAGGGCCCACTAAGTCACTAAGGTGCTCAGGCTAGGCTTGAACTTGCAACCCTCCTGCCTCTGCCTCCCAGAGGTCGGGCAGGTCTCAAAAGTTCTAAAACTGCACCGTCTAATAGAGTAGCCGCTGGATTCTGGATACTATTTAATTAAAATTCGATTAAAATTTTAAGAATTTAGATTCCAGATCCTTGGATACATGAGCAACATTGCCACGCCCAAGAGCCAGGCATGCAAGTGGCTAGAGTATCAGACCACGTGAATATCCACCTCTTCCACTGCCACTAAGAATTCCAGGAGCCCCTTCCTGCCAACCTCTGGTGCCCGAGGCCCTGCTAGCTGGGCCCTCCTCTGAACACCAGTTACACAAGAAGCTTCTCTGCAAGATCAGGGTTCCCCTGCAAAAAGACCTGGTAAATTCCACTTTTTTTGTGTGGAACTGGGATTGAACCCAAGGCCTTTATGTTAAGATGCATTCTTGCCCCACCCCACCCCTTTTGAACCAAGGTCTTGCTGAAGCTCTTGATTTCTCAGAGTTGGGCTTGATTTTGGGATTCTCCTGCCTCTGCCTCCCCAAGTACTAGAGTTCCTCTTGTGTGCCACCACATCTGACTAGAAATAAATACATATAGTTTTAGAAGTCAGTTGTTCAGGTGAAGGGTTAAGTTACAGTGTGCTGCCCTGATCCCCTCTGGCCCATCCTCCTAGGCTCTGGGGTTACTGTGACGCCGTGATGACTACCATTCACAGAAAGATGTCTCACACACATCAGGCTGCATCCTGATGAATCGGGCGTGACTGCTGAGCTTAAGTGCAAATGAATAAAAAACAATCCTGTCTGTGCTTGGAAAAAAAAAAAGATCAGGGTTCCCCAGGAGGCCTGGCAGATGTGTGTGGGAAGGGCCAAATAAGAAGCTTGAGCGGGATTCTAACGGGTCTTCGGGCTTCCTCAGCGCCTCAGCAAATTCACGCATGTGCATTGCATGCATCATTTCGGCCTGGCTTGGAGCCCTGTGTGCCCAGAGCACCTGGAGGGTGGGCTCCCCTCCAGCTGGGTCCCCAGGTGGCTTCCCAGGCAGGGCCCAAAGGCCCCACCACCTGGCCTGTTCGCATAAGACACAGAGCAGGAGCTCCCACCTGTCCTGTGCTTCTGGTGGCAGCAGCTCCATTTGTCCCCACGAAAGACACCAGGGTGGTAGGAAGCCAGCAGGCCGGCATTGTTGATGATCACTTTCCGCAGTGCAGACAGCCACTGGTTCAGCTCGTTCACACACTGCGGGGACAGCACGGTCACTACCCCCGGAGGCCGCCCTTCCGGGATGCAGCTCCCGATGCCCCCTGTGGCTCTGAATCCACGGGCACGGCCTGGTGGGCAGAGCCCCCGACACCCAGCACCGGCCTGCTGCATGTGGTGGCCTTGCTGTCACCTGTTCTCTGAGGCTCTGGACCCTATCCTGAAAGGGAAGCTCTAGCAGTCAGAGTCCCCAAGAGCCAGTGACCTCCTCTCCCTGAGCCTGGGACTCTCACACCTGTGGAGAAGCCGAACCCCTCAATCTCAGCCTTCCTGCCTGTGCTTTGTCCTTGTCCTTGTCCCATGCACATGCCTGCCTCAGCCCTCACCATGTCACTGTTCTAACGCCACCCATCAGAGCTACTCCCTGCATACTCTAAAGTGGCAGCCCTCCCCACCCCCCGTGAAGTCCCCTTCTCAGGGGGCTGAGGCAGGAGGACTGGCCCAAGTTCCAGGCCAGCCTGGGCCACATGGTGAGTTCAAGGTCAGCCTGAACTACATAATGAGACCCTGTCTCAACTAAAAAAAAAAAAAAAAAGAACACCAAAATATTCATTATCTAAAATTTTCAATATTCTCGACTCTGCCACTGCATCCCTCACCTAGAATTGCGCCCAGAACCTAGTAGCTTCTTTATATTTACATATGTGTACACATATCCAATGGTGCCTCAGTTCATGAACTTAGTGTGTTCCACGATTCAGGAAAAGAGGGCCACATTTGTGTTCATGCAGGAAACATGGCTGCAGTCGTGTCTGTCACCCAACGCAGAGTTTGCAAATAAAAGTGTTTGTGAATCAAGATACTACTGTATGTGTCCATACAGAATCCATCAAAAAAACACATACCTACTTCAGCAGTTCACCATACTAATAAATATCTGGAAGTTAACAGCCACCAACTTTGAGCATCTCTTGTAATCGAAAAGGCCAGAGGTAACTTGTATTCACCTCATGATGTCTCAATCAATTTAATATTAAAATATTTATACAAGTTTTTCTTTTCCTGATGTATACATTTGTTGGCAGACTCTGTATGAACACACCACATATGTTGCTCATTTAAAAACTGAGTTCTAGAGCCGGGCGTGGTGGCGCACACCTTTAATCCCAGCACTCGGGAAGCTGAGGTAGGAGGAGCGTTGTGAGTTCGAGGCCAGCTTGGGCTACAACGGGGTGCAAGGCCGACCTGAGCTACATAGTGCGACCCTGCCTCAAAAAACCAGGGCCGGGAGTTTGGCTCAGTGGCTTAAGCGCCTGCCCTGGCAGGCTCAAGGCTGTGAGTTCAATCCCCGGTGCCGCAAAAAAAAAATAAAATAAATAAAATAAAATAAAAATAAAAATAAAAACTGAGTTCTTAGCCGGGCATGGTGGCGCACACCTGTCATCCCAGCACTCGGGAGCCTGAGGCAGGAGGATCGTTGCAAGTTTGAGACAAGCCTGGGCTACAAAGTAAGCTCAAGGTCAGCAATACTGAGACCCTGTCTCAAAAAGACAAAGAAGTAAAAAATAAAAAAATAATATAAAATAAAAACTGAGTTCTTTTCCTGCAATAAGGTCACTAAATGAGGACCGATAAACACAGACCTAAATGAGGAACAGTTCATAGTATATACATTATGATATTCGGAACAAAGAAATGGTCAAAAGAAACTCCAACGTGATAACTTTGCTTTTACTTGCCTATCTCTCACATGCAGTACTGTAACCTATAACAACATAAACTACAGTAGTGTACTATATAGTGCAGTCAGCAAAAATACAGTACTGTAAAAACATGGTCCAAAAAAGGAAACCATCTATAAAGATGTACAAACTGTAGGGAAAAAAAGGTCATAAATCTGGACAGCATGCCTCAGTTGTAAGTCTGAACAGTCAGTCAACAGGTAGGTTGTTAAACAAGGAACATCTGTATTTGTGTTCATGTATATATTTTTGGGTGATGGGATATAACATACTAAACATATTTTCTGATACTAAACTATATCCCTAACCCTCTTTTTTTTTTTTTTTTTTTTGCTTTTCAGTACCAGGGATGGAACCCAGGGTTTTTGTACTAAAGCTATACCCCCAGCCCTTTTTCATTTATTTTTATTTTGAGATAGGCTCTTGTTAAACCACCAATTTGCCCAGGTGAGCTCAAACCTATGATCCTCCTGCTTCTGCTTCCCAGAGTGCTGGGATTACAGGCCTGCACCACTCTGCCTGGCTCCTCAATGGGTACTCTTGAATGAATGAATAAGAACAGTAATGAACAGATGAGCAGGACATCCAGAAACCTGTACTAGAGCCCCACAGGAGCAAAAATGTGTGATTATTACATGTTGGTCCACACACAGAAACAGATACTAGCTCAGGTATTTGGAAGTATAATTTCCCACAGATGTACAATATGCAAGCTCCAAATCATGGGGACATGCGCATTGATGCACTGGGCCAATGACTACCCCATACACACGCGCGCACACGCGCGCGCGCACACACACACACACACACACACACACAAAGCACACAGGATGGGAGACCAGCTCCTCCCCCAGGTGCCCCACCCTGCCCCACCTTGCACTGTAGGTAGGTGGTCTGCGGCCGGCCCATGTCATCTGTGTAGATGACCTGCATGACACGTGAGCTGCCGAAGCTCTTCTCCTCCACCTTTTCGGCCGCACGGATGTTGGCCAGCTTGATGAGGGTGCTTTTCTGGGGTGAGCAGAGAAGGGGTGGTTCAGGGCAGCTCCACTTCCATGGCCAGTACCAGGCTTGGTTGGGGACCCGGAGTGAGTGGGGACTCTGTGAGCGACCTCAGCCAGGATACAGCCCTGACAGACGGTGACCAAGCACCCAGGCCCTGGGAGAGTTAGAGCAGGCGCAGGAGGCCTGAGCTTCGGAACAGCAAAGGACAATGGGTTTTCTCCCCAGGGCTGCAAGCCCTGCCTGCCAGGACCTGGCCTCTCTCTGTGCACTGATTAATTTCCAACTGGCCTCTGTGTTCCCAGGCTTTTCCGCAGGCATTGCTTAATGGATTAAACACAACTGAAACAGAGAGATGGTGTGGATCTAAACACCCACCTTCCTGAGGAGCCCCCAACTTGCCAAAGTTAAATCAATGTCCCTCTTGCCACCCTCTCCATTTTTTTGTAGCCTCCAACACACTAGGCAAGAGTTCTCCCACTGAGCTTCAACCCAAGCCCCTTTCCCGGCCTTTTTTTTTTTTTTTTAAGAGAGGGTCTTGCTTTATAGTTCAGGCTGGCCTCAAATTCACAATCCTCCTGCTTCAGCCTCCCAAGTGTTGGGATTACAGGCAGGCACCATCATGCTAAGCATAAGGAATTTTCTTTTTTTTTTTTTTTTGCGGCACCGGGGATCAAACTCACAACCTCATGCCTGCCAGGGCAGGCGTTTAAGCCACTGAGCCAAACTCCCAGCGCTGGTTTTTTGAGGCACGGTTGCACTGTGTAGCTCAGGCCAGCCTTGTGCTCGCGTTGTAGCCCAAGCCGGCCTGGAACTCACAACGCTCCACCTACCTCAGCCTCCCGAGTGCTAGAATTAAAGGCGTGCACCACCACGCCCAGCTGTATAAGGAATTTTCTAACAGAGTTACCTAATAAGTGTATTTATGATAGTGAGTGCCCCATTATTAGAGGTGTACAGACTTTTCGGAATCTCGATGAGGCGATCTGTGACCTAGACAAGATGATTTTTGCAATCCCTTCCAGGACTAGGATTTGGTGCGTCTACACTCCTGCCTGTTCCAGAAAGCCTTCCCTGGTTGCCCCAGTTTTCCTCCTCACTCTGGCTGTCCTCTCCAGCCCAGCCTGTCTGGGTCCTTGTTCACTCCTGCACCATGCGTGCCACAGAACTCAAACCTCCTGAGCCACCAAGCAGTCCTGGGATCCCAGCCAGCAGGCAGTGGCATTGTGGGGAGAACCAGACCCTGTCATGTGAGTAGGAGTAACACCATGGGAGTAGGCTTCCCCTGGTGACAGCAGGGGCCCATCCAGGGGAACGGTGCCCCAAGTGTCCTGGTCAAGCTGACTGTCACGGACAAATGGTGGACGACTGGGAGCTAGAGTTAAAATTATGCCTATGTGGCAAAATCTTTCACCCTGGAGCACAAGACATGTAAAAGCAGCCTAGGGGTCTCCTGCAGGAAGAAACTGCATGCCTCGTCTAGGGGGACCCATAGGCTGGCTCCTTGAGGACAAGTTCCTTCGCCTCCCCCCATGCCACACTCACCTGCTGAATAACCCAGCACAGCACCCCAGGGCCTGGATGCCTGGGGTCCCAGCCCTTCTTGTGGGGAGAGAGCTCAAAAGGGAGCAACCCAAGGGACACAGTGGCTCCAATAATCCTGTCTCTCTGGTACTAGGTGCCAGGTCTTGGCTGAGACCATCTTATCTCAGTGTCAGCAACGCGGAAAGTGGGGGCCCTCCCCACGTATACAGGGGAAACACTTTCCCTGTGTACACACATCTGAGGCACGGCTGCACACCCCACCAGCCAGCCTCCCCGCTGACCCACCTTGGAGCCAGGCGTCTTGGCGAAGCTGAGGGCTTCCGTGGTGAGGCAGAAGTGGAGCTTCTTGAAGGAGGAGGACGCAAGGGGGCCCTTGCCCTTGGTCCTGTGGATGAAGAGCGGCCCCTCCTTCACCAGGGGCGCCTGCAAGCTCAGAGTCCGCTGCAGGTCCAGCTCTGCGGGTCCAGAAGGGAGGGCAGAATGAGAGCAGCCAGGAGGGCGAGGTCGGGACCCAGGGGCGGAGCCATGCAAATACAGGAGCCCTAAACCTCAGTGGGCGGAGCCCTGGGCCCAGGGGCGGAGCAAACATGACCGGCAAGGCTGGGCGGCGGTGGGCGGGGCCGTGAGTGACACTGGCATCGGTGGACAGAGCCATGGGCCAAATCCGAGGGAAACGGAGACTGTGGTGGAGCCATAGGCTGGGGGCAAAAACAAACCCAGCGAACACAGGCAATGGGGTGGGGCTGCGCACGCACGCGCTCACCCTCCTTCTCCCCGATGTCCACAAGCTTGGCGATAAAGTCCTTCAGCTGTGCCACACCCTGGCGCACGGTGGGCTGCAGCGGCTCCATCCAGGCCTCTTTGGCCCTGGAAACCGGAGTGTCCATGTTGCCCACATTCTGGACTGCCTGCGGGTGACAGCCAGAAGGACCAGGCTTTTTGGGTGCACAGCTATAGAGATGAGGCAGCGGCAGCAGGGCCCCCAGCCCATGGGCATAGCCCCAAGTCCAGGGAGGATCAGGAATGAACGGATCATGGCACTGAAGCCTTTAATGGGATCTGATCACTGAGGCCGTGTGGGCAGAACCTATTGGCCTTCCTCTACAAGTTTTTGGGTTGTTTTTTGGCACTGAGAATTGAGCCTAGGACCTTTGCACCGAGCTACATCCCCAACCCTTTAATTTTTTATTTTGTGAATGTCTCAGTAAACTGCCCAGGCTTGTGATCCTCCTGCCTCAGCCCACCAAGATGCTAGAATTACAGATGTGCAGACCAACCAGCTTCTCTATAGGTTTAATCCAGAACGCTGCAATGGAGACCCCATTCAGGTGCTGGGTGGAGAGGTACAGCCTAAAAGAGTCCAGAGACCCCGGCTGGAGGGCTCCGATTCGCTAGACAGATCTAGGGTTACCTCCGTCTCCTCGGGAGCCTGTTCCCTTATCTCTGAGACGGGTTCAGTGGGGGCAACCACGAGAAAGCCTTGTAAACTGTAAAGCGCAGTTCCAGGCAAGGCCTTCCCGGAACCAGTCGGGGTCACAGCAGTCCAGCCCAGGCCCCTACGCAATAAGCAGCCGGCTGTCCAACCCCGGTGCGCAGGCCCGCACCTTGGCCAGCAGGAGCAGAGTGCGGCTGGTGCGGGCGTCTGCGTGGCGCTCTCGCAGGTGGAAGAGTTTGGGCGACATGATGGCGGGAGAGAAGAAGCGCAGGCACAGGAAGCTGGTGACGGCGATGAATGGCACATTCTGGAGGGGAGTGGAAACCGGCTGGAATCTTCCAGGCGTGGGCTCCTGCCAGTCGCACCCCCCGCCCCCGCACCTTTCTGAATGACCCCGGCCCCTACTCGCCCTTGGGACCCGTTGCCCTCCCCTCCGCCCAACCCCGCCGGCAGGAGGCGCACCTCATGCTGGGTGTCAGGAAAGCGCTCGCGCACGCGCTTAAACAGCTGGCGAAAGGTGGCACGGACCACAGCTGGGCATGCGCGAACCGAGCGGCAGAGCGCGCTCAGGAGCGCCCCAAGGTGAGCCCGCAGCGTCTGCGCACTCTGCTCCAGCACCTCGGCCTCGCTTTGCGGACGATGTAACCCGGAGCACCTGCGCGAGCCGGGCGGAGGGACAGAGGAGCGCGGTCAGCGCCCACACATGCGTCATGGCGGATGGGGGCTCCCGGGGATGCAGACACTGACAGGTATCAGCCGAAACACGGGCACAGACAACGCACAAGTGGGCAAAGCAACAACAGGGAAACCTAGACAGAAAGCCGTCAGCACACACATGCAGATCAACCTGAATGCCCACCGGGTCTCACCCTACATCCTTAACTTCCACTTTGCTCGGGTCCAGCTCCACGTACTTCTTCTCCTCGAACACCCTGTCAATAACGGGGCCCAGGACGCCGTGCAGATACCGCATCCCCACCACCTGGGGGCCAACGCGTGCCACACTGGTCAGTCTCCCGCCTCCCCTGCCCATCACCTCCCAACAGCTGGCCCCCCCGGCCCCCACTCCATGCCCCATGTGCCTGCAGGGTCCGCCCGGGACAGGGCCAGGTACACAACCAGGGGCCTCAACTGCTTCTCCATGCCGAATGAAATCCTTGGCCTTCGAAGGCCCTGGGCACTGCCACAGAAGGGTCCCCTCTGCATCTCAGTGTCCTCATCTAAATGGGAGGATGGCATCTACCATGCACCTCACCTTCAGAAAAGACTCCATGGACTTCGAGGCCAGAGAGTTGCTCCGGAACAAGGTGTTGGCCTCACCTGCAAGCAGAGAGAAGAGAGGCAGTCAGCAGGGGGCTGGGGTAAGACTCTGGGGGACAGAGGACAGTGGACCCTGGGGGCTCTAAGTGGCCTGCTGGTACATAAAGGGTGTTCCTGGGCTGGGGATGTAACTCAGTGGTAAAGTGCTTGCCTAGCATGCACAAGGCCCTGAGTTCAATCCCCAGTACCACGAAAAATTAAAATTAAAAAAAGTGAAAGGCGTCCTCAGCACCCCATTCCATCCCACCTCTGCCCCTTCTTTTTGCCCACCTCACTCCTGTTAAGGAGGCTCCCTCCCCCCGCCCGGGACAGCTCCCCGCCTCACTGGTGCGACCCAGCTCCAGCTGAAAGAGCAGATCCAGAAATTCCTTGGCCAGCCCCTGCCCTAGGAAGAGCTTGAGCAGGTTGGTGGCCACCTCCTGGCGGCACTCGGTGCTGGTGGTCTCCTCGATGACTGGGATCAGCTGCCCTGGGCCCTGCAGGAGGCAGCAGGGAGAGAAGCAGCCCCCAGTCGAAGACCACAGAGCACCACAGGAAGGGGGCGGGCCCTGAGGCCCACCAGCGCCTTACCAAGCCTAGAACTCAGTGTGCTACTCTGCAGGATGGGTTCAGAAGGACAGAGAGGGCAGGTTCACCGGCCCTGGACCCTCCCACCTGCCCCCACTGCCCCCTCACCTGAGTGCCCAGCTTCACCTCCCGGCACAGCAGCTGCACCAGGGGTTGGTAGCAGCCAGAGGACAGCACCGTCTCGTCCCGCAGCCGAACCTCCAGCTGCAAGGAGCCCAGGTTGCCCCTGGAATGGGCAGCCTGTGACCTCTCCACCAGGGACCTGGGCCGCCCTGGGCTGAGCCCCCTCTCACTGTCCTGGGTTTTTGCCCCTTAGGATAAGGTCTAAGCATTTCTGCTCCTGTACTCCAGCTGCCCTGCTCTGCTACTTTCTCTATTTAGAACCTTTCCTGCCTCAGGGTTCACAGAAACCCCATTTACTTTCAATGCCTCCAGACTCCTGTGGACCCCAAGTTTGGGTCCAGCTGGCATGCCAGGTTTTCTGGCCTTTAATCTGCAAACACACAGATGGGGCAATGGTGGGTGGAGCTCAGTGGTAGAGCACTTGCCTAGGATGGATGCAGCCCTGGGGTCCATCCTCAGACTGCAAAAAATAAGCTCCCAGATAACATCTTCCTGTGTACCCTTTCACCTGTATGCAGTTTCCAGGGAATGGTAGCACACAGCTATAACCCCAGCACCAAGGAGACCGAGACAAGAGGATCTCAAGTTCAAGCCTGGGCAACTTAACAGCTCAGTGAGACCCCTGTTTTGAAATAAAATTTAAAAAAAAAATAGAGCGGGAGAGACTGGGTACTGAAAGGAAAGAAAAGAGAAAGGAGGGAGGGAAGAGAAAGAAAGAAACAAAGAAAGGGAAGGAAAACCTGCCAGGGAAACTGAAGCTCAGGGAAGCTCAGCAACCTGCCACACAGAGCAGATCTAACCAGCAGGCTTCCTCGCTCTGACCTCTCTGGGTGGGGGCACCCAAGCCTACCGCTCCCCACATCCCCTTCTGCCCTCCACACAGCCCCGGAGCTTGGCAGAGATGCTGCCCAGCACACACCCAGCGCACCAAACAAGCCATCAAGGTGGCCCTGGCCCGCCTCTTCGCAGTCACCACCTGCCAGACACATTCCCTGCCACCTGACCCTGTCCTTAAGGGTGTGATGGGGGCCTGGGGTCTTCTGCAGGGAGCCAAAATCAAACCATCTAAGGGGACATGGGGACACACAAGCAGGCCAATGTTTTTAGTGTGTCTCAAATATTGCAGGATCATTTTTACACTGAGAAAGTATTTATCTGAAATTAAGAGTCTTTTGTTTTGTTTTGTTTCATAGTCCTGGGGATTGAATACGGTCTCACACATGCTTAGCAAATGCTGTCACTAAGCTACCCACCCACCTCCCCAGTCCTTTTTTAAAATTCCGAGACAGGATCTTACTAAGTTGTACAGGCTGGACTTGAACTTGTGAGCATCTGGCCTCAGCCTAAAGAGTAGATGGGATTACAGGCCCACACCACCACACTTGGCTTGAAATTCACTTTTAACTGGGTGCCCCATCCTACACCTGGCAGCCCCGTTTCAGGGAATCTTGGGGAAGGTGCGTCAGAACTGCACTCAGAGACACTGACTTGGGATGGGAACCCCACTTCTGAGGTCCACAGGGGACCCCTGGCTGGAAAGTGCCTGGAAGCTTGTTCTAGAACAACTTAAAGGCAGGAAGAAAATTAGCATGGTCCTGGAGCTCAGAGGACAAGGCTGACAGAGTGGACTGCGGGAAAGGTGAGGGCTGCAGGAAACAGAGGGCTCCGTGCCTGACCCCCAACCCCTACCCCTGCCAGCAGCCAGCTCTCAAGTCTCACCCGCTCCACCCCCAGCGCCAAGGCCAAGCCACACACTCACTCAGCCCGCTGGCTCTTGGACTGGTCGGGCTGCAGCCGGAACCAGCCCTCCTCCTGCTGGGCGGCACGCACCCTCTGGACGTTGACCACCACCTGCAGGCAAGGTGGATGGAGTCGGGGTGGGGTGCTCAGGTCTCATTCTTGCACGGGCTGACCTCTTAAAGTGGAAGGGCACCTTCCAATGGTCCCTGAGCACAGGCGGCAGTGGGGGACAGCTGCTGGTCCTGGGAGTGCCAGCCTTCCTCAGGACGCCAGCTGGGGTAGGTGCGGTCTAGGTGGGGGAGGTGTGTTGCTTACTTTGCCCAAGAAGTCATTTCGGCTGACCATGTCCCAGTCCCAGGCCTCCACGCATAGCACGTCTGTGGCCCCCTCTTCTAGCTCAAATTCAAAGGTCTCGTTCCAGCGTGGGTAGCAGGACTTCTTTACCACCTGCCCAGAGAGGGGTTGGTGGGAGTAAGGTTCACTGCGCCAGGCTTCCTGGGCCACGTTAGGGCAGGGCCCCTGAAAGACTTCAAGCCAAGAGTTCACTCATTTCACAGGGATGCAATCTTTATTTTTTAAGACAGGGTCTCACAATGTAGTTCAAGCTGGCCTTGAACTCATGGTGATCCTCCTGCCTCAGCCTCCTGAGTGCTGGGATTACAGGTGTGTGACACCCAGTCCAGCTTTAGATGAGGAATATGAGGCCCAAAGAAGGGAACAGACTTGTCCAAGGCCACACAACAGAACAGCAACTCCACTGAGAACCTAAATCTCGATCCCCCTCACAACTGTGCCCACCACCCAGGGTGTTCGCAGAGGTGACAGCATAGAGAGCAGGAAGCTGTTGGACTGTGGGGGATATACCCCCTCCAGCTGTCTGCACCTCTCCCTGCCCTCCAGGGCAGCCAGGGAAGAAAGCCGGACCCAGCAGGGCTCCTATGTAAGACTGTGGTTCCAACCGGACCCCTGACCTTGCAGGAGAGGAGGACGAGGTGGCAAGGAAGTGAGCAGCTAGGACAGGGACCCACTGCCCCCTCCCCAGCCCACTGGCCTCTCACCGAGGTCTCCTGTGAGCGGCCGTTGTAGCGGACACGGACAAAGGGATCTGATGCACCATTCCGGTCCTTCGGAGCTAGGTCCCTGGTGGCGGGTTGGGGACAGGTTACCCACTTGCCACCTGGGACCCCTGGCAGTTTCCTCATCAGTGCACTGCAGATGGTCCCTCCCCCACTGAGGTCTAGTGAGGTAACAGGCTTCCAGGAAGGCTGCCCCAGAAATGTCCCCTTCGTGGGGGAGGTGACACACGGCCCTGTCAACCTTCCTCCTGCTCTGCACAGGTGAATCTTTACCAAGACCAAGTCTGCTCCTGGCGACCCACTTCCTTTTCCATCATTTTAAATTTTAAGCTGCTCATCTGCCTTGCTTCCCCACCTCCCAAACCCCAACCCACACAGGGAATCAAGCCCACAACCTTACACACTGAGCTACATCCCGGCCCTTTTTTGAGACACGGTTGCACTAAGTCACTAAGCTGCTCAGGCTGGGCTGGAACGTGTGATCCTCCTGCTTCGGCTTCCCTGAGTGCTGGGATTATAGGTGTGCACCACCAAACTGGCCTTTTCTTTTCCCCCCTTAAAACTGTCTGAGGGGCTGAGGCTGCGGCTCAGTGGTACAACTGCTCCCCTAGCACGCAGGTCGCCCTGAGGTCCGCACCCAGCACTGCATGCACCCACACACAAACGAAACCGACAACTATCAGAACTCCAAGGCTTGGCCTGGAGCAGCTGGGCCAGGAATGGCTAGGAGAAAATGGTTCTTCTTCCTCTGCAGGGAATGAGTTTCTGAGCTGTCTCAAGGCTCCGGCAGGGCTCAGGGCTGAGGGGCCCGGGCCCAGCAGAGGGTGCACACGTGTGCCGGCCCATGCCCCAGACACTCTGGTGCCAGGCAAGGCTGAGCACTGGGAAGCAGAGGGCGGGGCTGGCTGGGAGAGTATGGGGTGCACTGCTCCGAGCCCTGCAGTCGCCACCAACCCAGGGCGGGGGACAGGGTGAGGACAGGATGCCCAAGGCATCCATCACCCCACCCACACCCCGTGTTTGCAGGAGAGACATCTTCCTCCCTCCCAGACAGGGTAACCAAGCCACGGTGAGGGCACTGGTTCCCAGGGGTGCTGGCTGGGGAAGGGGTGCAGGGAGGGGCCCTGGAGCCAGAAGGGAAGGCGCCTCTCATAGGGAACGCATGACTCACACCCAGACCCAGACAGCAGCAGCTAAAAATATCCTGGGCCCAGGGGGTGGCCCTGTCACAGGTGACTCAGGCCCACAGAGCCATGGAAGCCACTGTCCCTCCTGGGGAGAATCCCAAGCCCAGGCCAGAGATTTTCACCCTGCACACACACACACACACACACACCCATACACACATGTGCCCCCAGGGCCACGCTCACACTGGGGCTAGCCCAAAGGGGGGCAACAGGGCTGCCCCCCTCCGTGGTACCTGGAGCTCCACCATCAGATCATCACTCCCTGCCCAAAGGCTCCGTAACAGAGGTCCCCCAAACAACACGCCTGAGGCAGGACAAGCTCTTCAGGCCGTGTGTGTGTGTGTGTGTGTGTGTGTGTGTGTGATACCAGGGTGAATCTGGGGCCTTTGAAACAAGCTACATTCCCAGCTCTCCCCCAACCTTTTGGTACTGGGAATAGAACTCAGGACCTTGTGTTTACCAGGCAGGCACTTATGCTGCTGAGCTTTATCCTCAGCCCCCCAGCCCTTTTTTACAGTCTATTTTGAGACAGAATCTCTCTAAATTGTCCAGGTTGGACATGAACTTGGGATCCTTCTGCCTCAGCCTCCAGAGCGCTGGGATGACAGGTGTGCGTGATCACACTTGCCCCCCAGATCTTCTCTTGGTAGGAAGAGGCCCTGGGATACAGAGGTGGGGGAGGTTCCCCAGTTTCCACCTCACCTGGCCTCCAGGACAGAGCAGCGCAGCCGGCCCCCCGGAGCCCCTGGCAGCACCTCCAGGCACAGGTGGATCTCGCCTTGCACCTCCTCATCCGGGTCGACCTCCGTCAGGTGGGCCCAGCCGGTGAAACCTGCGGGGCTGTGGCTCAGGGGCCTGGCTGGTCCCCTGCACACCCTCTCCCCTCCACCTGCACCACCTCAGGAACCCTCCCGAGCACTTGAGAGTGAGGAGATGCTATTACTGGGGAGACTGAGGCTCAGAGGCTGAGCACCGGCAATAAGAGCTGGGATTAGAATCTACATCAGGATCCCCAAGCCTGTCCCTTATTACCTATCCTGCCATGCTGTAGCTGATGCCGTGACCCTAACTCATCATGGGGCTGTGCTCTGTCCTCAGTTTCCCCTTTTTTTTTTTTTTTTTTTTTTTTTTTTTTTTTTTTTTGTACCAGGGATTGAACTCATAACCTCACGCCTGGCAGGCAGGCACTTACACCACTGAGCTAAATCTCCAGCAATTTCCCTACTTTAAAACAGGAGGAGAAGCCGGGTGTGGTGGCGCACGCCTTTAATCCCAGCACTGGGGAGGCTGAGGTAGGCGGAGCGTTGTGAGTTCCAGGCCGGCTTGGGCTACAACGCGAGCGCAAGGCCGGCCTGAGCTACACAGTGCGACCCTGCCTCGAAAAACCCGGGCTGGGAGTTTGGCTCAGTGCCTTAAGCACCTGCCCTGGCAGGCGCGAGGTTGTGAGTTCAATCCCCAGTGCCACAAAAAAAAAAAAAAAAAAAAAAAAAAAAACAGGAGGAGAGTAGCTCTTTTGGAGTTGCTAGGAGCACAGCCTGACACCCAGATGGGGGACGTTCCAGGGAACCTGAGGAATAGCATCATCAAGGTGCCTGGACCCCAGAGGGAGGGCAGGAGAGGCCTGTGGCCCAGCAGCCAAGCTCCCACACCAGGCCCAGCCTCACAGACAGGAGCAGGTGGGCTCAGGGAGCCCGCAAGAGGGTCCCCGAGACTCCCCGGCAGAGCCCAGAGAAGGCAAAGACCTGCCCAAGGTCACACAGCAAGGCAAGATGTGCGCTCCAGGAAGAATCCACGGGGCTCACCAGCCTGACCAGCACTGCCAGCCCCTCGGTCCAGGGGCCCCCGGCAGGCTGTGATCAGGAGGGCTCCCTCCACCTCAGGAGTGGCATACATGGGGCTCCTTCCTCCACCTCCAGGAACCTCAGATTCCTCCATTAGCAGCCCCTCTTCTCCCTGGGTGGGGGTGCTCCTCCTGGAGCTCAGTGATGGCTCTTCCTGGTCTTGGGGACGAGGGGGCAGTGCTGGGGAGCAAGAGGGGGCTGGGGCAGGGCAGTGAGGGCAGGGCAGCAGGCTGTGGGCCCCCTCCTCAGGATCTTACCCTTGGGGAGTGAGGCCAGCATGTCCCTCGTGAGGCAGACCTTGCCGATAACATCGTCCCGGCTAGGGGCAGAGAGAAAGTCAGAGGGGGTCCCAGCACCTCCTCTCACAAGCTCCAGGTCTCCTGCTGGGGTGCAGAGCAGCGCCACACAAGGATGGTGTAGGTCCTGGACTGGGACACTCGCGGCCACAAGGTGGCCCTGCCTTCGGCCCTGCGCTTGTGCCCATACACAGACCAAGCTCGCATCCTCTGGGTGCCCAGCTCACGGCGCTCACTTCCACACACACCTGTGCCTATTTGCATACACACACGTGCTGTGACGCATGCACCACAAATACACACACACACACTCCAGGCCTCCCAGGGACCAGCAGTCCCTCCGGTGAGCAGCCTGGGGGGCAGGGGCGGCCCCACGCCCACCTGAGCGCATCCTCGTCCATGACGTAGAAGGCCACAGCATGGAAGGTGGGCGGCAAGTGCACCTGATACTCTTCGCCCCAGAAGGGACACAGGGTCTTCCACACGGTGGCTGTCCTGCAGGAGGGGACCCTCAGCACTTGCCCCAGCCACCCCCAGCAACAGCTGGCTGCGGGGTGCTTTTCCTGACCCCAGATCCCATCGTCTGCTATCAGTCCCAGCTCTTCCTCTCTGCCCTGAGATGGAGCACAGGCCGTGTTATTATTGGGGTAACTGAGGTCACTTTCAGGTGGAGCCAGGCTCAGGTCACAGGGCAGGGCAGTAGAGGAGCTAGGAGTACAAGTCTGGCCCCCTAGCTTCGCCCAGCTCTGGTCAAACCCCCAAGATCAGACTTTAACACCTGGGAGCCGAAGCCACCAAGGGCCTAGATGAAGGCTCAGGGGGTCACTTTCACCCCTGCTACTTCTTAAGCAGGTCACATGGACTTGGGGCCTCAGTTTCCCTGTCTGTATTGAGATGATCAGAGCCACCATGCCCGGTCCCTACTTGCTGTGTGGGGTGCAGAGAAGTGTCGCACAGCTGGAGGGATTAATCACTGTGGCACTCTCCCAGAGAGGGGCCCGAGCGAGGACTTGAGTTCCGATTTTGCTACTATCTAAGTGTGTGACCTCGGACAAGTTACTCAGTCTGAGCCTCAGTTTTCTGTCTTTGGAGTTTAATGACAATGCATGCAGCTCACTGTACTGAATGAAATGGGCTAGCAAAGGGTTAGTGCCGGCACAGAGGAGCTGGCGCCCCGTAAATGATAGCTGTGGTAACTAATCACTGTCATCTGTCTCTCTTGGGGGTGTAAAGGCTGCAGAGATGAACGGAGGCAGGTGAGAGGCCTTTGGCTAGGTGCCCGGCAGGCAGCAGTTAATCCCCAGACGGGCCTTCGGGTCAGTAATCTGCAAATGTTGCAGGCTGGGCTCTCATTCTCCAGGCAGGGGACGCAGTCCAGGCCCTTGCACACACCCAGCTGCACCCGGCCCCCCAAGGTCTGGCCCTGTCACCTCCTAGCTGGTGCATCAGGGCACACCAGACCCTGAGTCACTGGCCAGCTCCTCTGGGAACAGCAGGTGGCTGGGTGAGTGGAGGAGGCCTCAGGCCCAGCTGGGCTCCTACCTGATGATGGGCTCACTGTCCACCTTCACGATGCAGTAGGGGTCGCTGCTTCCGGTGCTGCAAGACAGACAGGCAAGGGCCGGGGCTGGTGGGGAGTCCCAAGACCCCACAGGACAGTGAAGGGGCCTCAAGACTTTCAGGCTGTAATACGCATCCCACCCTCAGCGGGGGTGGGGTTGGGGAGGGGAAGGCAGGGGCTCCCCACCCATAGGCAGTGCTGCAGGTATGGCCGCCACCTGCTGCTCTTCTTTCCTGCCTGTTCTCACCCCACCCTGCCTCACCCTAAGACAGTCTCAGCAACAGCCCAGCCATCTCTGGGTACCGCTATCCTGATCCCCAAGGTGTAGACTCCTATGCTCCCCTCCAAGCCTTTGCCTTTACTGTCCTTGCACACTCCTTTAAGAACATTCCCCTGAGAAATACTTAAAAGAATCAACAACTGGGATCTCATCTTATTAAAAAGTTTTTGTGGGCCAGGGGTTTATCTTAGTGGTCAAGTGCTTGCCTGGTAAGCATGAGGTTGTGAGTCCGATCCCTGGTACACAAAAAACAAAAACAAACAGACAAAAGCTTTTGCACAGCAAAGGAAACCACCAACAGAGTGAAAAGAGAACCCCCAGGGTGGAAAAAAATTTAGCCTATCATACCTCAGACAAAGGACTTACATCTAGAACATACAAAGAATTGAAAAAACTCAGACCCCACCCCCAAATTCAAAGACCCAATCCAAAAACGGGCATCTGAGATGAATACACACTTCTCAGATGAAGAAACACAAATGGCAAATAAATATATAAAAAAAAAGTTCAACATCATTAGTCATTCAAGAGATGAAAATTAAAACAACACTGAGATTCCATCTCCAGAAAGAATGGCTATTATCAAGAAATCAACCAATAACAAATGCTGGAGGGGCTGTGGGGAAAAAGCAACCCTCCTCCACTGTTGGTGGGAGTGCAGACCAGGGCAACCACTGTGGAAGTCAGTGTGGAGATTCCTCAAAAAACTAGCATTAGAAGTCCCATTTGACCCAGCTATTCCCTTTCTGGGTATCTTCCCAGAAGTATTAAAAACATCCTACCACAATAATATATGTGCACCCATGTTTATAGCAGCACAATTTGTAACAGCTAAATCTTGGAAACAACCGAAATGCCCAGCAACCAAGGAGTGGATAAAAAAGATGTGTGTTATGGTTTGTGGCTGGATGTCCCCCCATTGCACCATGCTGATTCATGGTCCAAAGCTGGGATTATGGGTGTGAGTGCTGCACCCGCCCTGGGGCAGGGAGCCTGCAGACAATGTAAAGGAGGGAAAGAAGCCTGCTCCCACACTCCTCCCTTTTTGGCTCTTGCTGCTTTTGCTGTCTTCCGCCACCATGAACTGTTGCTCCTCTGCCGCGCTAACCTGCCTTGGAGTCAGCTGATTATGGACTGAAACCTCCACAGACTGAGCTAAATAAACCTTTCCTTCCTTAATTTTGGGTGTCAGGTATTTTGTCTCAGCAATGAGAGAAAAGTAACCGATACAATGTGGTATTTTAACACAATGGAATACTACTCAGAGGTAAAGAAGGATAAACTTGAGACTTCTATAGGTAAATGGATGCAACTTGAGACCATACTTGTAAGTAAAATAAATCACTCCCATGTGTAAACATCATATTGTCTCCCTGGTGTAACAAACTGAAAGAGTAAATAAGGTCTAGAATGTACAACAGATTTTGAAAAATGGGAAGTAATTGTTTAAAAGGAAAAAGGAGGAGGGGAGGAAAGGGGAAAGGAAGAAAGGAAAAAGGGAAAAAATGCAAGGTAGATATACTATAAGTGTCTCTTAGTTCATTGAAAAGGAAGATTTGACAGGCGTGGTGGTGCACGCCTTTAATTTCAGCGCTCAGGAGGTTGAGGCAGGAGGATCGTTGTGAGTTCGAGACCAGCCTGGGCTACAAAGTGAGTTCAAGGCCAGCCTGAACTGCATAGTGAGACCCTGTCTCAAAAACACAGGGCTGGGGTTTAGCTCAGTGGCCTAGGCTCCTGCCTAATAGGTGCAAGGTGTAAGTTCAATCCCCAGTACCGGGGTGGCGGGGGGGACAGAAAAACGTTTGTGCTAATATCCATTGGAAAATTTTTTATGCCCATATCTTGTACACTGAGTAACTACTTTGAAAATGATAATATGCATGTATTAACTATTGTTACTCTCCTATTATTTTGTTATGAAATTCTGTTTTACCTTTTTTCAATTAAAAAAAAAAAAAAAGAACATTCCCCTGTACCAGGAGTGGTGACACAGGTTTCAAATCCCACATGCTGGGCGGCTGAGGCAGAAGGGTCACAAATTCCAGGCCAGCCCAGGTGAGTCATCAGTTTAGCAAAAGCCTGTCTCAAAATAAAAATTAAGAAAAAAGACTGCAGAGATAGCTCAGTGTGAAGGCCGTGGACTCAATACCTAGTATGGTTAAAAAAAAAAAAAAAAGAAAGAAAAAAAGATAAAACCCCATCCTCTGAGGCTGGAGGTAAGGGCTCCCCCCATCCCATTCCCCACTGTTTCTCCCCATCCCAGGACAAGGACTGAAGTGTGAGGCTGTCAGCTGTAGCCTCCCCCACCTATCTGAGGATGAAGACCATTTCTGGGTCCCCCAGGCCTAGCACAGGGCTTGATATAAGACAGGGGTCCCCTACGTGTCTACTGACTGAGTGGGTGAATGTGGGAATGGAGGAATAAATGAAGGAATCCAGTAACCTGTGGTCTGGCTCTGGTGAAAAAAGCCCCAGTCTACTTGCAATGTCTGGGGTGGTGGGATTCCGGGGGTCTGAGGGGCTCCAGCCAGGGCTGGAGGGTGGGGATGGGGGTGTCTCTGGAAGTGTCTAGAAGTGGCCCTCCAGCGACCTCCATAAAGAGGAAGTGCATTTACATGTGGAAGGCTGGGGAATTCCAGCTCTACTTCCTTTAGAAGGTTCTTCCAGGCATGGACGCCACAGAGTACCACTGCCAAAAGCCCTCCTGACCAGGACAGGAAATGTCTCCCAAAACTGTTTTGTTTTTGTTTTTGCTTTTTTGAGACAGGGTTTCACTATGTAGTTCAGGCAGGCCTAGAACTCACTTTGTAGTTCTTGAACTCACAATGCTCCCCCTGCCTCAGCCTCCCGAGTGCTGGGATTACAGGTGTGTGCTACCACACCCGGCATTGTTTTGGTTTCTGTAAGTGGGAACTGTGGGTCCAGCTGCCCTGGGGCCCTGACATGTCATGGGAGGGTCGCTCAGTGAATGTGAGCACTGCCTATGACATCCCCCAACAACACAGCCATGACCCCAAGGCCCCCTCCTCCAGGGAGCCTCCTGGGAACACCCTACATGAGTCCCCTGGGCCAAAGCCAGGAGGGTTCAGGCCTCTGTGCCACCCACGAGCTGTGCTGGGCTGCAGGGCCCAGCAGGCCATCATGCATTTGTACAAGGAGCTCAGGGGAAGCAGGGAGGGGTTCGGTGTCAGCGGAGGTGACAGTGACTTCTCTCTGGGCTGTGCCCCACTGCAGCGTCCCTTCTGCCTTGCTAGGGCCTCCTGGCCTATGGCCCTGGGACGGGGAATCCCAGTTCCTCCCCAACACCCAGGGCTATGCTCCCACTCTGTGAGTGAACAGGACCCAGGCGTGCAGGACAGCAGGGGTGGGAGGGGACAGTGTCCAGAGAGGGCTGAGCCAGTTCGATGGGACACGGGCACACACCTGCAATCCCATCCCTCAGCTGGGTGGAAAGTTCCAGCCCCGTCCAGGCAGTTCAGCAACTGAACAAGTGTACGTCTCAAAACACAAAAAGTGAAAAGGACTGGGGATGTCATAACTCACTTAGGAAGCCCTGGGTTCAAGCCTGGTATTGGAAGAAATAAATAAATAACCAGTCACCACTAGCCCCATCCAGCCTCTATATTTAGGGCCTTGGCAGTGTCTAGGAGGAAGGAGAGGGCAAACCCTGAAATAGCCCTGGGCGTGGGAGCCAGTGGGTCACCGGTCACCGTGGACTCAGCTCCTGCCCAGCTGACCCACGGACAGGGATGGGAGACGGGGCCTGGCGGGGGCATCAGAGACTGCTGCTGCCCTGGGCCTTAACAAGCAATGAAAACCCTAGTGTGGAAGTGACAGGTGACAAATGGGTTCAGAGGGCTTGTTGCTCAGAACTCAGTCAAGACCGACCACTAGGAGAAGTCGTGAGCCCGCGCCCCCCCCCCCGCCCGCCCAGCTGCTCCTCCCCATCCCCGCCTCAGGGACACCTCCCCAAACACCTGCACCGAGCAGGTGGCTCAATCCTAAGGAGCCCCAAAGCAAGCTTGCAGGTAGCAGAGGGCCCCATCTGCGAACGGGAGATCTAACTGGAGCCCAAAATGTGAAGGCCCTTGCTCCCCTTCTGCTGTACCTCGGTCAGGCCCCTAACAGGTCCCTAATGGGTGAATTCCAGTCCCTGATGGGTCAGTGCTACACCTACACCCCTGGGCTCTGCCACCTCACCACCAAGGCTGCAGGGCAGGGACGGGAGCCACCGGCCTACCCAAGGGTACCAGGAAAGGCAGAGACATTAGAGAAGGGTCCTGAAGGATGCACAGGAGTTTTCTGGAGGACAACAAAGGCGGGGCTGTGAAAGGAGCTGGCAAAATGTGGGGGATGGAGCTTAGGAAGTGGCTTAAGGGACGGGGGACAGACAGCTGCAGTCACAGATCTGCAGTCATCACCGCAGGGAAGGCACGAGAGAGGCGACAAAGCACATAAGAAGACAGTGGGGAAGGACCAAGGACACAGGCTGGCCCGCCCCTGGGCAGGAAGGCCCCTTGCCGAGTCCCTGGGCAGCACAGGGGACCGGGAGCAGCGTTCTGGCATCCCAAGTAGACCCAGCCCAATAGCTTCAGCGCCCTGGAGCCAGGCACCACGGCCAGCTGCTGCGAGGCTGGGGAGGGTTGGGGAGGGAGGTGACAGACGGAGGGGCTGCTCCTCCCAGCCACTGCCAGCCAGAGGAGGCCAAGATGACCTAGTTACGGAGCACCAAGTGGGGTGGGGTGGGGTTGAGGGTGGTTACAGCCCGGGCCTCAGGGCTGCGACCCTCCCCAGAGCTCCTCTGCCTTCCCACCCGGGGGAGCGCCTTCCTAGCTCCATCCCCCTCCTCAGGTCCCGGAAACCCACCTGGATATGGCCCGGCCCCTCCCGCGCCATTGCCATGGCAACCACTGAGCTCGGCCTTGGCAGACCCAGGGGGCCTTGAACTGGAACCACTCCTGGCGCGGGGCGTGTTGGGAAGCTCACCGGGCCGCGGAGCGTGAGCGGTGTGCGGCTACGAGAGATGCCCGGGCCCCCTCCCGGCTCCCCGCTCTTGGCGGCCACTTCTTTGCCTCCCGGAGACCCGCTGGGTGCCCCAGGCCAGGGAGGCTGCAGCCTGGCAGACTTTGGACCTTACGCCTCACCAGGGCGGCGAGTGTCCCCAGAGCGCTCTGCTTCCCGCCCTCCCTAGGGAGAAGTTAGGCACTACCCCCAGTTAGCAGAAGGGAAAACCGAGGTTTCATCGGCAAGGAGCTGCCTAAGGCTGCACATGAGGAAAGGAGAGGCCCAGCTAAGATGGGCAACCAGGGGTGGGCAGGTCACCCGGGGACCTCCTGAGAAGGGTGGACAAAGGACCCCTCCTTAAAAGTTCCCCTAGCCTTGCCAGGGACCAGGGAAGCCTTAAAGACGTCAGTGCCTGTTAGGAGCCCCAGACTGAAGCCCTTGCTCTGCCACCTCAAAAAGAGTACTGCAGGCCTCCGAGCCTCAGTTTACTCATCTGTAAAATGGAAAGGTGAGACAGATGTGGTAGCACACATCTGTGATCCCAGCACGCTGGGAGGCTGAGGCAGAAGGATCACAAGTTTGGGCTCAATCTGGCAATTTAGGGAGGCCTTGCCTCATAATTTAAAAGGGAGGTGGGGCCTGGATACATAGCCCAGTGCGAAGGCCCCGGGTACAGCGCCCAATACGCGCACACGCACAGGAATGGTGAGGTGTGAGCGCTGGATGGATGTGGGGATCAAAGCCTCGGCTGAGGCAAGGCGAGGGCACAGCCACGGTACCGCCCGTGCCCCCACCCCGCACGTGCCCGGTCCTGGCCTCCGAACTCACCCATGCCCGCCACCCATTACCCAACCAGCCCTGCCGTGCCAGGTGCACTGCAGGAAGTTCCGGGACAGCCCCTGGCCCTAGCAGTTTCTGATGCACACTTCAGATAGTTGGGCTTGGTAAGCTACTAAGGAGACCCCCGATTTTAGGGGGACCCTGATTCTAGCGGGGCCCCGCCCCTTCCAGCCACACCCAGGGCCTGCTCCCCGGAATGTCACCCGCGTCAGGCCCTGCCCCAGCTGAGCCCCTTCCTCCTGCAAGCCGTGAATCTCTGAGTGCTCCGGAACCCTCTCTCCTTTGTCCCGTGTCAGCAGCAAATCTTACTGTCCCCGTTTTCCCTGCCTCTCGCCTCTGTTGCCCTTGTGAGCGGGCGGTGGGGACCCCGGAAAGGTCTGGCGTCGAGAGGGGCAGGGTCCTTCCCTGGAAAGTTGGGGCGCCCACCCCTGGCGCGCTCACATGTCCTTGGCGGGCAGGTTCTTCCCCTCCACGATGCGGATAGACAGCGAGCTGCGCTTGGCCATCGCGGCTCCGCGACACGGCAACAGGACAGCAGGGTCCCGGCGAAGGGCGACGGGCGGCGGGCAGCGCGGACAGGAGAGGAGCGCGGGGGCGGGGAATAGCTTCCACTCCATTCCTCCGCCCCCGCCCCACGTGCGGGAGGGGGACACTGCCGCGGGGGAGCGCCAATCAGTGGCAGGGGTTCCCCGCGTGGGGCGGGGCCGGCCTGCACCGCGGCGTTCATTGGCTGCGTGGCCGGGGCGGGGTGGGGGGTGCACTGAGGTGCTTGAGAGCAGAGGGCTCCAGGCGCGCCGGCGAGGCCAGTGGGGCCGGGGAACCTGCGGAGGCCTGCGAGGCGCAGCGCGTGATCAGACTGCGAGTTCCGGGCGCGTCCCGGGGGCGGCCTGACGGGGTGCTCCGGGACACACAGGCCGGCGGGCGTGCAAAAGGGGGCGCGGATCGGTGTCCACCTGTAACCCCAGCACTCTGGGAACCTGAGGCAGGACGCTCACAAATTCGAGCCTAGCCTGGGCAATTTTGTGACTTAGCGTGAGCCTGTCTCAAAAAAAGGGACTGGGGATGTGGCTCAGTCCGAAGGCTCTGGGTTCGAGCCCCAGTAACGAAAAGTAAGAAGCACACACGCAGGGCGCCGGGACTGCTCTGGTCACCCGAATCTGCATGGGCAGCCCGGAGTAGGCGTGCGGCAAGACAATAAGCGATGGGTGAAATTAACAACGTAGAGGTTGTTTAGATCCAGAAGGAGGCCGCGAGGGCCTGGGCGGGCCCGGAGGGTTTGGAATCCCGAGTCTGAAAAATCTGGATTTTTTAAAAACACCTGTTGCAAGAGTTTTCTCCTCTTCATCTCATTGACTTCCCTGCACCCTGCGCAGTGGGAGCCTGGTTGAGAGCCTCGGCAGGTGAACTGCTGGGGTCCGGAGGTCACACAGGTGGCCCAGGCAGGACGGGGCCGGCCTCGGACACCGAGACCGTGGGGGTTTCTCCGAGGGCAGCGGCTTCCACCGGACTAGTACCAGAGCTGGGGGTCTGGGGTTCTCCACTTTGCACGGTGCCTGCCTGGTTTGGAGGCCGCAGCTCTGAAGCTCAGCAAGTGGCCTGGGAAGCCCCCAGCCTCCGGTGTCCCCCAGACGTGGGTCCCCGATGGCCACTTCCTTGCTGCCCGGCCCTAGGCACTTCCGGTGCATCTAGGACCTGCAGGAGCAGTAACGCCTGCGTACTGGGGTGGGGGTGGGGATTCTATTCCTGTCATAATCTGTTTTCCTTTCCTGTTATTTGTACCCTACACACGATTTACCAAACCCAGACTTATTGACGATTAGTGAAAAACAGTGAGGCTCAGCCGGGAATGCTGGTGCGCACCTGTGATTTCAGCTACTGGGGAGGCTGAGGCAGGAAGATCCAAGTTTGAGGCCATGCTGGGCTACTTTTTTTTTTTTTTAAGGCGGAAGGAGGTGTCTGGGGATGTAGTTCAGTAGTAGGGCACTTGCCTACCATGTATGCAGCCTTTGGTTCAATCTCCAGTACCACAAAAGTGTGGGGGATGAATAGATAGAGATGGGTATCTCTTCTCTGGCAGCCACACACATTTCTTTCTCAGAGGCATTTACTGGACCTGGTCCCTTGTCCATCTTTCCGGAGAGAGTCTCTGTCTGTACATCAGCAGTCATGTTTTTTCTTTTGTACACAGTTGCTTACTGTTTATAGTAACAGTTTCCCTTCTTTTATCTCAGAGCTGTGTATATCCATACATAAAACATGCTTGAGGGGTGCAGGGATATAGCTCGGCTGCACAAGTGCCTACCTGGCAAGCACAAGGTCCTGAGTTCAATTCCCAGTACAAAAAAAAAAAAAAGAAAGCATGCTTGAGCCAGGCATTGTGGTGTATGTCTGTAATCCCAGAACTTGGGAGGCTGAGGCAAGAGGGTCCCATGTGTTATATATGAACAGATGTCACTGAAGATAAATTCCCACCTGGCAGATACTTTCATTCAGGGCTTCTAGAGGATTTGCCAGACATCCCAGTTCAGTGGTTGTTCCCATGGACCAGGCCACCAACAAGCAAGAGCCTGTGGCCTCCTCTACTCCAACCCAGAATGAGGCCTAGGCCCACGCTGACCTGGTCACTGTTCCCACCGATGTGTCGTCAGCCTTTCTCAAGTGTGGCTCCCGGGGCACGGCAAGACCTTTACTGTGCCCTGGGCTGCACAGAGTGGCCAGACACAGACCATGTCTCCTCTTGGGTCCTCAGTGGTGCCACTCACAGTCCCTGAGCCACGTTGCCCACATTCCCACAGAAAGGGTTCACCCACCAGCTAGCGGGGGCATCACGGGGTCCTGGGGAGGCCCAGGGAACCAGACTCAAAGGCTGCAAGTAGCCAGGAACCGTGCCCCAAATCGCATCCCAGAGGACGAGACCTGGCACCAGGACTCTTGTCTCTCAGGGACACTGGGCAGGGGACCCGTGCTCCACACTCTTCATCACCTTGGGGCCAAAAGCCAGCCCCAGTGGTCGGCTGGGCGGTGGAGAGTGGGCCACTGGGGAGAATGGGGGTCACATACTGAGCACTGGGAAGAGTGACAGTAGTCACTGCGGGATCTAGATGACAGCCTTCCCCATCCCCTGGACTCTGGGCACCCCGTGGAGTCCCATGCTTTGATTTTCATGACAACCTATGCCCATGAGCACAGGTGTCCTGCAGTGGGGTCCACTTAACTGTGGGGGGGCATTTCCAGACACTGCCTGTGGCGCCCACTGTCCCACCGGCCCTCAGAGACACAAGGCCCTTCCTTTCATGTTGCCCTGAGCTTGGGGACTCCTAGAGAAGAATTGTCAACACTGAACCAGCCAGGGCTGATCCAATTGTGTGGCTGGTTCTCAGAAACAGGTCTCTGGGGAGGCTGAGTCAGCGGGTGGTGCCGGAACCAGAGCACAGCCCTGGCTCCAGCAATGCCCACAGCCTCCTTGGTGTGAGCTACAGAGGGGACCGCTTTGCTGACAGCCTGCTGCCCTCATTTCCTACCCCCTGTCATTCATTCATGCCCTCATTTATCCATAGAGTCATCCAGCAATTTATTAAGCTCTCATTGAATACCTGCTGTATGCCAGGCCCTGTCCTGGGAACTGGGGAGCCAGAGAAAAGCCAGCACCTTTGAACTCAAGAGGCTGAACAGAAGGATGGATGTAAAAGGATAGGGAAAGGCAGGCACAGACCTATAATCTCCCTCTGGGAGACTAAGGCAGGAGGATCACAAGTTCAAGCCCAGCCTGGATAACTTAGCAACTCAGAGAGACCCTGTCTTACAGTTTTTGGTTTCTTTTTTTTTTTTTTTTTTTTTGTGGCACCAGGGATTGAACTCACAACCTCGTGCCTATCAGACAGGCGCTTAAGTCACTGAGCCAAACCCCTGGCCCCAGTTTTTTGAGGCAGGGTTGCACTGTGTAGCTCAGGCCGGCCTTGTGCTCGCATTGTAGCCCAAGCCGGCCTCGAACTCACAATGCTCCTCCTACCTCAGCCTCCCGAGTGCTGGGATTAAAGGCGTGCGCCACCACACCCTGCTCCTGTCTTACAGTTTTAAAACAGGGCTGGAAGCCGGGCGTGGTGGCGCACGCCTTTAATCCCAGCACTCGGGAGGCTGAGGTAGGCGGAGCGTTATGGGTTCGAGGCCGGCTTGGGCTACAACGCGAGCGCAAGGCCGGCCTGAGCTACATAGTGCGACCCTGCCTCAAAAAAACCAGGGCCGGGAGTTTGGCTCAGTGCCTTAAGCGCCTGCCCTGGCAGGCGCGAGGTTGTGAATTCAATCCCCGGTGCCGCAAAAAAATAAAAAATAAAAAAATAAAAAACAAACAAACAAACAAAAAAAAACAGGGCTGGAGATGTAACTTAGTGCAAAGATACTGGGTTCAACCACCCGAATGGCAGAAAAGAGGGGAGAGGCAAGAGAAATGAAGGGAAGAGGAGGGAAGGAGCTCCTGGGTCTTCTAAAACTAGCTCTGAGCCAAGTGTGGCGGCACACACCTGTAATTCCAGCATTCTGGAGGTTGAGGCAGAAGGATCACTGCAAATTTGAGGCCAGCCTGGGCAACATAGCAAGACCCTGTCTGAAAAAAACAAACAAAAAAACCAGCTCTGGAAATGTCAATAAGGAAGTCTAAGTGATAGGGAAATGCTGTGGTTTGAATGTATCCCCCCAAATTTTATTTTTTGTTTCATTTTTGTTTTGAGTCAGGGCTTCTCTATGTAACCCACTCCAGCCTTGAACTCGTAATCCTCCTGCCTCAGCCTCCTGTGTGCTGGGTTGCAAGGGTGCACCACCGCACCCTGCCATGAGTTGGCACCTCAATCTCAAAGTCAGATGCTAATGGTGTTTGAGAAGTAAGACCTATGGGAGGCTATCGGGTCATGAGGGCTCTGTCTACATGAATGGAACACACTCACAGATCATGGGAAATGGGTTGGGGGAGGGACTTGGCTGTAGAGTGAGCTGTCTCTAGCTCACTTGCTTGGTCTCCAGGTGTATGCCCTGCACCAACCTGGAACTCTGCAGCAGGTGCTCACAGATGTGGCCCCTCGATCTTAGGCTTCCAGAATGGTGAGCTAGCCAAGTCTCTTTTCTTTATAAAACACCCAGTCTCTGGTGTTTGTTATAGCAACAACGAACCACCTAAGACAGGATGGATATGAAGGCAGAAGCAGGAGGAGGTGTGCAGGTGTGATGAAGACTGGGCATTCTGAAAAACTCCAAGAGGCAAGTGCAGGCGGCTCATGCCACCTGTGACTGGGGACACAGATAGGAGGCAGCCAGTGGAGGGGTCTCGGGTCTTGGAAACAGTGTGTGGCACCTTTTGAAACCCTTCCTGCTGCCCACTTCCTGTTCCCCTCACCCACTCAGGCAGTTGAATAGTGTCCCTGCTTGTGTGTTTTAGGGACCCACGGAAATGTATTCATTTCTTTTAGAGTCAGAAGGGAAAGAAGAATACAATAGTAACAAATATGTAATAGTCCTAGATAGTATTTTTTTCTTCAGTTTTTATTTATTTATTTATTTATTTTTTACTTTTTTGTGCTGGAGATTGAACCAAGGACCTTATGCATGTAAGGCAGGAGTTCTACCACTCAGCCAAATCCCCAACCCTTTCTTTAGTTTTTTGAGACAGGGTCACACCATGTAGTTCAGGCAGAACTTGAACTCACTATGTAGCCCAGTCTGGCTTCAAACTCATGGCAATCCTCCTGCCTCAGCCTCCCAAATGCTGGGATTACAGGTATGTGCCACCAAACCTGGCTGATCCTGGATAGCATTCATCTTTGTCTCAAAGCAGTTGTGAAATATAATTGTTAACCCCCTCTCCCGTTCAGCAGTGCTGGGGATTGAACCTAGAACTTTCAAACTGGGCTACAACCCTGGCTCTTTTTTTTTCTTTTATTTATTTATTGATTTATTTATTTGAGACAGGGTGTTCTTAAGTCACTAAATTGCCCATTCCCGGCTTGAATTTTCGATGCTCCCACCTCAGCCTCCTGAGTGCTGGGATCATAGGCGTATGCCACTGTGCCTGGCAGATGTCAGTATCTTGACCCATGTAGGTCATAGTGCACCAGGCACAGGACTGGAGGCACCTGTCTTTTTTTTCTTTCTTTTTTTTTTTTTTTCCTTTTTTTCTTTTTGAGACAAGGCCTAGCTATGTAGTGTAGGCTGACCTTGAACTCACTTATGTAGCCCAGGTTGGACTCTAACTCACTGCGATCCCCCTGCCTGAGCCTCTCGAATGCTGGGATTACAGGCATGCGCCACCAGGCCCACCTGTCTTTTTTTAGGAGGCATCTCTTGAAACGCATCAGTGCATGGTTTTGAAGTTCATGGAAAATCAATTATATTGAGAAAAAAGGTTCGGCTGCAGGAATCCCGCTCGTTGACATCAGAAGCCTCCAGGAGTAACTGCCCCAGCCTGGCCCCTGCCGGGGATGAGAAAGAGCCTTGGACGGAAGAGGGCAAGCTCCTCAGTGCCACCCTGCAAAGAAGATGGGCGCTGAATTGGATGGGATGAAGAGTGACGATCTGATCACAATTAAACTGAATAAGACAAAAATAAACTTTTTACTTTGAGAAAATAAAACCAAAGATTCCTTGCCCACCACACAGCGCTCTTTTTGGTTCGGCATGGGGTAGGGCTCCGCGCTCTGCTCCAATAAACATTTAAAAGTGCTGTGGGCACTTGTCTGTAATCCTGGCCCTCTGGGAGGCTGAGGCAGGGGTATCACAGGTTTGAGCCCAGTCTAGGCAATGTGACAAAACTCTGTCTCAAAAAACAAACCAAAACAAACAAACAAACAAAAAACCCAGCCATTTGCTGGGGATGTAGCTCAGTGCAAAGATTCTAGATTCAATCCCCAGTCCTGCAATGAATAAATAATAAAATGGAATTGCTGTATGGTCCAGCAATGCCACTTCTAGGTGTGTATCCGAGTTGAAATCGGGGTCTTCACAGGCCTTTTTTTCATTTTCTTTTGTTTTTCTTTGGTATCAGGAATCAAACTCACAACCTTGTACTTGCCAGGCAGGCTCTGTACCATGGAGCTATTTCCCAGCCCCAGGGCATTTGTACTTGCATCAACGGGCAAGAGGAGGAAGTCACCAAATGCCAAATTCCGGATAAGCAGAATGCAGCAATGCACTGAATGGAATCCTAGTCTGGCTTTAAAAGGAAGATAATTCTGACCCAGAAGGATAAACTTGAGAACATGATGCTTGGTGAAATAAACCAATCACCAAAAAAGACAGATATTGCACCATTCCAGTTTTACGAGGTATCTAGAAAGGTAAAATTTCCACATGCTCAGTTTCCCAAGAACCAGATGGCACTGGTCTTAGCGTTGCTTTTCAAGCCCAAAGCCCATGCTGCCAGGCGGCTTAGCAGGCAAGCGCTTGCATAGTACATGCGAGTCTCTGCGCTCTGTGCCCAGGACTGAAAAATAAAGAAAAAAATAGTAAATTTTAAGCTACATATTTTTTCCACCATAAAGCAATGTACCTGCACCCCAACTTTATGCAAAAGAATTTGGTACCTTAGCATTCAAAGCTGCTTAGGTACAAGGGACCCCTTTGATCTGCTGCTCACGTGTTCCTGGGAATCTCGGGATTCTCTCAAAGTGAGATGCGAGCTGCAAAGCATTCCCATGGGCAACGACCTGTTCTGAAGTGCTACATTTGACAGCGGATGAAGGTGACATGATGTTACATTTGGATCACATTTAAGTTAACATTTTTTTGTTTGTTTGTTTGTTTTGTTTTGTTTTTGTGGCACCGGGGATTGAACTCACAACCTTGTGCCTGTCAGACAGGTGCTTAGTTCACTGAGCCAAACTCCCGGCCCTGGTTTTTTGAGGCAGGGTCACACTGTGTAGCTCAGGCTGGTCTTGCGCTCGCGTTGTAGCCCAGGCCGGCCTCGAACTCAAAGGCTCCTCCTACCTCAGCCTCCCGAATGCTGGGATTAAAGGTGTGTGCCACCACGCCCAGCTAACATTTTTTTTTTCAAGTAAACATTTTTCAATTTTATTTTGCAGTTCTAACATTTTGGAGCCAACGCCCTTCCCCTCCTCAGATTGCAAGGATTTTTATCCTCCTGGAAAACCCACCCCGTGCAGAGGAGAGTCCTTGGCTCTGGTCTGATGACCCCTTCAGACAGAGGTTCCTGGTGCCTGCCCTGCAGTACCCAGCCTTGGCCCAGAGGATGCAGGGAGGAAGAGAGGAGAAGGCGTTGCCAGAGGCGGGAGGGGTGAGGAAGGGGAAGAGTCTGGCACAAGGGCCGAGAGAAAACAGCCACCACCAGAGGCCACAGCCTACTCTGGGCAGCCTGGTGCAGGGGTCTGGATGGTTCCTGGGGCACAGGGAGCCTGGCCAGCTGTGGGCCGAGTGACAGCAGTGTGCCTAGAAGTCAGGCCTGGCCAGCTGTGAGGAACTGAACGGGCCGGGCCTCGAAGCACCTGTAGGCTGGACAGAACTCTGTCCCCAGCTTTGTGTTGCCCCACCGATCCTGACCCTCACCCTCCCCACCACAGTTAGGTAGTTCTTTTGTGGGGGAGGGGGTGTAGCATTTTGAAACCAGGCCTACAAGCTGGATTTGGTGGCACACATTTGTAGTCCTCTGAGAGGATGAGGCAGGAGGATCACAATTCGAACCCCACTTGGACAATTTAGCAATTTAGTGAGATCCTGTCTCAAAGAAAAATTGTAAAACAGCTGAGGATATAGCTCAGTGCAAAGGCCCTAGGGTTTAACCCCTGGCCCGAGAAAAGTAACAGCAACAAAACAAAAACAGGGCTATGGTAAAAAGTGTGGGGTCTGAAGCTAGAGAGTGTTGGAATCCTGACTCCACTACTACCATGGAATTTGCTGTGTGACTCTGGGCAATTTATTCAGGCTCTCCGAACCTCATCTGTAAAGTGGGGCAACGGTGTCTGCAAATAGCACCTTCTAGATGCGAGTGCTTCAGGGACAACCCCGGTTAGTCCTGCAGGAGCGGGGGTGGGTTTCATGACCCCACTTCCACAGGTGGGGGGACCATGGCCAAGGCCTCCTCTGCACAGGGCCTGTCTTGATGTCTTGGATTCGAACCCAAACTCTGGGACTAAATGCTGGTGACCTGTGCCTTTCACACACACTGACAAAGACACCCGCTCTTCACGCGGTCCCCCAGCCTGCCCGGGAGGATGGAGAAGGCCCTGCTGGGAGAGAAAGAAACAGAGAGAAGCACGGAGAAAGACAGTCAAGGAAAGAGCAGGGAAGAGATCGGAAAGAACACAGGGGCAGAGATGGCTGTTCCTGGACCCCACACTGCGGTGAGGTGGGAGGAAGGGAATCTGCCCCCAGTTTTCCCAGGGACCCCCGGGGTGACTAGAGGATTGAAGGTTGGAGTCCAACCTGGGCAAGTTAGCAATTTAGGGAAACCCTGTCTCAAAATAAAAATTGAAAAAGGGCTGGGGGCTGGGTATGGCGGCACATTCCTGTAACCCCAACACTCTGGAGGCTGAGGCAGGAGGATCATTGCAAGTTTGAGGCCAGCCTGAGCTACACAGTGAATTCAAGGCCAGCCTGAACTACATAGCAAGACCCTGTCTCAAACAGACAAAAGGGAGGGGGGTGCTGGGGATGTAGCTTAGTGCAGAGGCCCTGGGTTTAATCCCCAGTACTGCAAATAAATAAAAAAGAAAAGAAAAAAAGAAAAAAGAAAAAGACAGATGGTCCATGTAGTCCTAGGCCCCACAGTCCCTTTCAAGGCATCTCTGCTAAGCTGCAGGGCCTGACCCCTCTGCCAGTCAGGGGGCTTCCTGGAAGAGGTGGCAGCAGACGGGAAGGAGGGGACAGTGGGTAAAGGCAGCTCTGGCCTGGCCTCTCCTGGCTCTTCTGGGAGAAGAATGTGTGCAAGAAAGGGGACTTGGGACCCAGCCAGGGCAGCTACAGCCGAAACATAAACCTGTCATGGCTGCTGGCGCCACGGCCTCTGGGCCCTGACTGGGCTGACAGGAGCCAGGAGCCCTGGGTGGAGGACACGGTTGAGGTGGGAGCACAGGATCGAGGTGGCGGCTCTTTGTCCTCAGTCTGGCCTGGCCCAGCCTGGAGAGCCCTCCACACCCCAGATCTGACAGCCACACTATGCCTGGCTCCCTCGCCGCCACTCTGTCCTCTGCTCCCCAGCTCCCTACAGCAGCCCTGGGCTTATCGAACCTTGCCGTGCCCCCAGCAGGACTCTACCATGCCTCCCGAAGCTCTCTCTGCACTGTCTGGGAACTTACCCATGCTTGGACCACCCCACCCCCTGCGCAGCTCTTCCTGACCCAGGGCTCCCCAGAAGGCTCCACAGGCAATGCTGGGGAAACACAGACCCCCTAAGACAAGCATGATGGCTGACTGCAATCCAGTACTCAGGAGGCTGAGGCAGGATTGCCCAGAGTTTGAGGCCACTCTGGGCTACATAGTGAGTTTAAAGTCAGCCTGGACTGTATAATTGAGACTGTCTCAAAAAGTAAAAAACAGGGCCAGGGATCTAGCTCAGTGGCATAAGCGGCCTGCCTGGCAAGTGCGAGGTTGTGAGTTCGATTCCTGGTACCAAAAAAAAAAGAAAAAAAAAACACAGACCATCTCAAAAAATAAAAAACACACACATGCACAAACTCTTTTGCTCACAGAAAAGTGCACAGATTCTACGTGAATAGCTGGGTGAGGTCAGCATCTGTCTACACCTGCATCTCCACTTCCCAAGGTCAAGATCCAGGAGATTTCTGACCCAGAATACTTCCTTGGGCCATTCCACCACTACTCCCCAAGGGATGCCCTCTGTCCCAAAGCAGCCATCATGGAGGAGTCTCACCTTCTTAGGGATGGAGCCCCAGGACCTGTGCATCCTACGAAGCACACAACCACTGAGCTATATCCCAAGCCCTTTTTACACCCCCCTTTTTTTTTTTTTTTTTTTTTTTTGAGACTGGCTCTTGCTAAATTACCCAGGCTAGAGTTAAACTTGTGACCCTCTTGCCTCAGCCTCCTGAGTAGCTGGGCTTACAGGCCTGCACTGTCACACCCACCTTCACCAGCTTTTGATCTTCATAGGAATGGAGTCGTACAATCGTACATCTCTACAGTCGCCCTCTTTAGACACCATTTCGCTTTCCACAGCTTCACTTACTCAAGGTTGACCATGGTCCAAAAACATTAAATGGAAAATTCCAGAAAAAAATAATACGTAAATTTTAAATTTCCTGCTGCTCAGAGTAGCACAACGAAATCTCTCTCCGTCCCACTCCATCCTACCTGGGGTGTGTTATAACCTGTAGCCTGTGATTTGACCAAAGCACCGTTTTACTGTTTTGTATGCGCCGTCTTAGACTAGAAACCCCCCTTAACCATTGCCCCCCCCCGCTTGATTCGCTAAGGTTTCTGTTTTCTTTCTTTCTTTCTTTTTTTTTTTCCCGGCACCGGGGATCGAACTCACAGCCTCACGCCTGCCACGGTAGGCGCTTAAGCCACTGAGCCAAACTCTCGGCCCTGGTTTTTTGAGGCAGGGTCGCACTATGTAGATCAGGCCAGCCTTGTGCTCGCATTGTAGCCCAAGGGGGCCTCGAACTCACAATGCTCCACCTACCTCAGCCTCCCGAGTGCTGGGATTAAAGGCGTGCGCCACCACGCCCGGCTCGAAGATTTCTGTTTTCTGTAAAATTCCCCTTCCCCCAGTAATCTAAGAAACAAACAGTTACAACTTTTAGGTTGCTGACCGAAAAGTGGGGTCAAAAGATAAACACTCATCCTGCTCCATGCAAAGAGAAAAAAAAAAATGTGTAAAACGTTCCTTTCTGTAACCTTTGTTATCCATATTAGGGAACGACCACCACCATCCGGCTTTAGACCCTCCCAAAGACAACTCCTCCAATGGATGCAAGAGATGTTTAAAATACTAACCAATGTAATCTACTTTTGTACCCATGTTAGCAAAACTCCTCCTCTCTTTGTTCTAATGTTTTATAAGCCCCTCCAGGCCACTGAGAGGCACGCAGTCCCGGATTGGCTTTAAGTGAGACTGCGTCGCCTGGCCAGGCAATAAACGCTCCATTTCAAATTCTTTGGGCGCTCCGTGAGTTTTATTCAGATTCGGGGGTTACACTACTTCAGGGTGTGAATCATCCCTTTGTGCAGCCGTAACCACCCTGGATACGATGTCTAACTATTAGTCACTTAACCGAGTCTCAGCTACCAGATCACAGTGCTATCAGGCAGCAGTGGTATCGCAGTGATTGCCTAGAGGGCCTAGTACTATCCAAGGTGCCAGGGATCCGATGAGATTTCCTGCAAAAAGAATGACCATAGTATTCCTTTGTGCCTGTTTTTTTGAGACGGGGCCTCACCATGTTGTATAGGCTGGCCTTGAATTCACAGTAATCTTCCTGCCTCAGCCTCCTGAGTGCTAGGATTACAGGTATGCCCCATCACGCCCCATCAGGCCCAGCTATTATTTGTATTTTGGTTCTCATTAAATTGCTAAATTGCCCAGGCTGGGCTCAAATTTGTGATCCTCCTGCCTCAGCCTTTCAGAGTGCTAAGATAACAGGTGTATATTACTGTGTCTGGCTTCTTCTTCTTCTTCTTTTTTTTTTGGAATGGGAATCGAACTTACAACCTCGCACCTGCCAGGCAGGTGCTTAGGCCACTGTGCTAAATCCCCGGCCCTATTGTTTTGAGACAGGGTCTCACTATGTAGGTCAGGCTGACCTTGAACTCACTTTGTAACCCACACTGGTCTCGAACTCACTACGATCCTCCCGCCTCAGCCTCCCAAGTGCTGGGATTAAAGGCGTGTGCCACCACACCCGGCTGCCTGGCTTCTTTAAACTCAACACAGTGTCCAGGAGAACCATACCCTGGGCCCATGAATCAATGGTCAAGAGGCCCCTTCCTCTTTATTACTGAACAATGTTCTGGGTTGGGTGG
This sequence comes from Dasyprocta punctata, assembly GCA_004363535.1. Classification (NCBI taxonomy): domain Eukaryota; kingdom Metazoa; phylum Chordata; class Mammalia; order Rodentia; family Dasyproctidae; genus Dasyprocta; species Dasyprocta punctata. Next base: position 85,756 of record RJWM01001749.1, read on the forward strand.
AGGCCCTGCTGTTTGCTTCCCATTCATTCACCTGTGGGCGAACCTTTGTTTTTTGTTTGTTTTTGTAGCTGAGGGCCTCACACATGCTAGACAAGTTCTCTCCCACTGAGCTACACTCCCAACACTTTTCATTGTTATTTGGGGATTATTATTTTTCTTGTTGCCAACCCTGTGGGTCCTTCAGCTGTAGGAGGTAGGCTTGAGCTGGGCATGGTGCATGCCTAGCAGCCCAGGAGGCTGAGGCAGGAGAATCACAAATTTGAGCCATGCAGGGGCAACTTAGTGAGACCCTGCTTCGAAAGAAAAACCTGCTGGGGATGCAACTTGACACAAAGGCCCTGGGTTCCGCTTACAGGACCACACACACAAAGTGGGAGAGGGAAGAACGCTTTAGAGACAAATGTCCCAACTTCAGAGCCTGAGCCGAATCCAGAGTCCTCTGTCCCTGAGGCTGAGTTACCTTTTAACCCCTCTCAACCTCCCCACCAGCCTGATCTCCCTGAGAGGTCCAGGGGGATTCAGGACCTGTTTGTCTGTCCACCCCAGCTGCTGAGCTGGAGACCTGAGACGGGAGAGTGAGGGAGAACTGAGGCCCATGGCCCCAGGCTCGGGCAGCTGTCTCCTGAGAGCCATGCTGGAGGCTCCAGGCCCTGGCCCTGGCTTCACAGTCGCAAGGCTGGGCCCTGGCCTGGGCAGCGGTTGTGACCCACCTTGCCCTTGGCCCTCCGCCCAGGCACAGGTTCCTCTGTTCCCAGAAGTTCATCCCCCAGGGGGCTGCGTCCTTTGCCCTCGTTAACCTCTGACTGCCCTGGAAATTGGAAACGCTCTGCCTCAGCCTCCCTGGAGGAAGCTGGGGGCTGGAGTTGGGGAGGCGAGGAGCCCGCCCAGGGCAGCTGCTGGCGATCAGAAATGGGAGTGGTCAGTCATGAGAAGGAAGAGTCCCCACTGCCTGGTTCCCAGGGACACTCCACAGCTCCAGAAGCAGGGGGTGGACAGCTTAGCATCCCCCGTCCTGGAAGGACCCCCAGCCCTGCCCTCCAGCCGCCAGTGCCCCTCTCTGCCCCTCCTGCAGGGGTTCTACAGCTGGTTTTGGAAATCCAGAGGAAAGCTGGGTGTGGTGGCGCATGCCTCTGACCCCAGCACTTGGGAGGCTGAGGCAAGAGGATCGTGAGTTCAAGCCCTGTCTGGGCAATTTAGTGAGACTCTGTCTCAAAAAGAAAGGAAGGTAGGGCTGGGGATGTACCTCAGTATGAAGGTCCTGAGTTGAATCCTCAGTAATGAACTACCAAAAAAAAAAAAAGAAAGAAAGAAAGAAAGAAAAAAGGAAGGCAGATAGGCTGGCTCTTATGCGGCCCTGCTCAAAGCTCCTCAAGTGCTCCCGCTGCAGCCCTGGCCTGCCCCGGCGACCCCGACTGCCCCAGCCTCCTCTCTTTCCCCCCTGGAGCCTTCAGGGCCCAGTCACTTGCTCCTGAACAGCAGTCACTTTTCTGGGTCTCTCAGGTGTAGATCCCTCCTCTCCCTCCTCTTCTCTTCACTGGCGGGGTCTGCGCCCCCTCCCCACCATCCCTCCTCACTGTGCTGACCACACCTCTTTTCTGGTTCCACCCCATCCCCGGAGGCCAGGGCTCCCACATGTTTGTTGCTGGGTCCTAGTCCAGGTGCACCATAGGCGCAGTGCCAAGGTCAGGTGGAGTCACCAGGAGTGGCTGACAAGTTTGGTCCCAGGGCGTGCCCCAGGGATGGGTAGAGAGCACGCTACTAGGAGATGGTCCTAAAGTCATAGCCCTTGAGACTCAGATGGCCCGAGGAGGAAGGACATAGGAGGCTGGTAGAGAAGGCCACGCTCTGGCTGGGAGGGGAGGTAAGGGGGCAGATTTGGGCTCCTATGAACCCCTGGCCATGGTCCTGGGCCCATCCCTAGACAGCACGGACCACTCAGCAAGCAGGAATTCTCATTCCTGCAACCCTGAGTCCCAGAAAGCACCCAAGGGACACGGGATAGCCTTCATCTCAGCCTAGAGGAAGGCCACCCACTCGACCCGGGCTGTCCTCCCTGGGATCCTGAGAGACCACCCTAGGGACATAGCCACTGCATCCTGTGCCTCTGGGGTACAAACAGACCCCCTTAAATTCATTTTTTTTTTATCTTTTTGAGACAGGGTCTCATTTTGTAGTCCAGGCTGGCCTCAAACTCACAGAAATCCTCCTGCCTCAGCCTCCCAAGTGTCATGATTACTCGCGTGCATCACCACACCCAGTAAAACCCCTTAAATTTAGTTGGATGGGATCAGACCAGGAGGTACCCTATCCACCAGATACCTGGACACCCAATTTCTTTTTCTCCTCCTCCTCCTCCTCTTTCTTTTTCCCTGGGGATGGAACCTCAGGCATGCTGGGCAAATGCTCACCACTGAGCTGCAGCAGCCTGGGCTGCCCCCCCCCCCGCCTGCCAGTCCTGGCCCTTCAGACCCCTCCGTGTGAGCCAGCAGTCCCAGGAGAGCCCCCTCACAAAGAACGGCTCCAAACACACACTTGGGTGGCAGAGAGGCAGACTTCCTAGAACAGCACACCAGAGACCTCGCTCCTGCTTCAGGGGCCAGCAGGGGTCTGCAGGAAGGCCAGAGAGTGGGGACAGTGTTGGGGGCAAGGCCAGCAGGGGAGGGGGCTCCAGAGGTGACCCTCTCTGTACCTGTGGTTTGGGGGACTGGATTGTGAACAGTTTCTGTCCTGAGTCCCCCTCTGCCAGCCTTCTTTCTGCAGTGTGTATGGGGCGGGTACTGGGGTTGAACCCAGGGTCTTTGCATTGAGCCACATCCCCAGTTCTTATTCATTTATTTTTTTTTTATTTTTTATTTATTTATTTATTTTTTTTCGGCACTGGGGATCGAACTCACAACCTCGCGCCTGGCAGGGCAGGCGCTTAAGGCACTGAGCCAAACTCCCGGCCCTGGTTTTTTGAGGCAGGGTTGCACTATGTAGCTCAGGCTGGCCTTGCGCTCGCGTTGTAGCCCAAGCCGGCCTCAAACTCACAACGCTCTGCCTACCTCATCCTCCCGAGTGCTGGGATTAAAGGCGTGCGCCACCACGCCCGGCTTTTTTATTTATTATTTTGAGACAGGGTCTCATTAAATTATCAAGGCTGAGTTTGAATTTGTGATCCTCCTGCCTCAGCCTCCCAGTGTGCTCAGATGATAGGAGTGCACAATCACGCCTGGCCTTTCCATCCATTTTGCCCTTTATCCCTATGGGGTCCAATCGTGGAACTGAGGTCCACACTGCTGTGGTCGGGTGTTTGTGCGGAAGTGGTCGTGCCTGTGTCTGGCGGGGGGCAGCTTAGCTTCCCCTCAGGAAGTGACGAGTTCCCCCACGGCTGGTCAGGGTTAAAAATAGGGACAAGACACAGAAACACAGAGGCAGACAGACGCACAGCAAAGGCACTCACAGGGGGACAGAAGGAAGCAGCAGCAGAGGCACCAGGTCCCCGGCCCTCTCCTCTGTTTATCAGTCTGATGTCAGGGGACTCGTGGTTCCTGGATGTCATTTCACAGCGCGGCATCATTGTCCTGAGTCTCTGTGCCCAGGTTGCCCCATGGGAGCTGGAATGCAGGCTGGGCTGCTGCAGCCACACCCTGGGCAGTGTCCCCCTGCCTCTGCTGCCCAGGCGGAGCCACTGGCTCTGTGACTGCCCTGGCCTGTCCCTTACGTCCCTACCTGTCATTTGTCCTCTGAGGCCACACCTTGTGCCCCTTGTCCTGGCAGCTCTGTGGGATGGGTTGACCCCAGATTAACGGGACAGGGCTCTGCTGACCCCTTCCCTCGAGTCAGTCCTGGACCCCTGGCCCCAGAAGACCCCAGGTGAATCCCACCACTGGCCACCACTTTGCACCAGCCTCACTGGGTCTGGGCTCACCCCAGGCAAGCCCCCGGTGGGTGACCTGCGTGATGGTGGCCAGGCTGTGTCTGGGATAGGAGGTGACACGTGTGGGGGACAGAGGCCGGCCCAGGTCTGCTCAGGGTTCAGGGAGAGGACTGGAGGGCCAGGGCATTGGGGGAGGGGCAGGGCTGAGGCTGGCACTTGAGCGTGTGGGGGTCTGAGGACAAGCAGAGGCCACTGAGGGATGGGAGGGGGCCATTCTCACCCCTGGCAGCTTCGAGACCCAAAGGGGACAAGGCCCAAGGCGGGGGAGTTTCTGGGGGCACTGTGACTCCCATGGAGCAGGTAGAGGCCCGGACTGTGAGCTAGTGAGGAGGGCTGGGGAGGTGGGAAGGAGCTGTGGGTGTGGTGACTGATGGGAAGTGGAGGAGCAGGGAGGAGCCCAGCTCTGCCTTCCAAGACTGAAGAGAGAGGCAGGTTCCACCCAGGAGGGCTGCAGGGAGGAGCAGGCTTCCCCTGCTCCTGCCTGGTGGACCGTGGCCCATGGCTCCAGTCCCACGGTTCTGCAAACACCTCACCCATCCTCTCATTAGCGCTCAGGGCGTGCAGGAGTGTGTGTAAACGCTCTCAACTGCCCTGTGGGACGGCTCGCCATCTGTTTCCTGCCAGACCCCGGCGTACAGGATGCACGGAAAACTCTGCAGAGTACAGGGCACCACGTTCAACCTTTGGTTTCTTTTTTGTTATTGTTGTTTTTTGTTTTTTTGGTGGTACTAGGTATCGAACCTAGGACCTTTTTTGCACTGAGCTATGTCCCTAGCCCTTTTTAATTAATTTTTATTTTTTGGTACCTTTCTTATTTTTTATTCAGAGACAGGCTCTTTTGCTAAGTTGCCCAGCTGGGCTTGCACTTTCAGATCCTCCTAGCTCAGCAACCTTCACTTTTTACAGAAAGGGAAGCTTTGTGTAGTTTCCCTGGGAGGTTGGGGCAGGAGGATCATAAACTCAAGCTCAGCCTTGATAATTCAATGAGACCCTGTTTCAAAATAATAAATAAACAAATAAGAGCTGGGGATGTGGCTCAGTGCAAAGACCCTGGGTTCAACCCCCGGTACCAGGTAAGTGACCTGTCCAGGATCACCCAGCCCCAGAGTCTGGCTGCATCACTGTCTTAAAAAGGCTATGAAGGGGCCAGTGATTTAGCTCAGTGGCATAAGCCCCTGCCTGGCAAGTGCAAGGTCATGAGTTCAATCCCTGGTACAATTAAAAAAAAAAAAGGCTATGGAAGTTGGGTGCCCATACAGGTACACATCTGTAATCCCAGCACTCAAGAGGCTGAGGCAGGACAATGGCTGCAAGTTCAAGGCTAGCCTGGGCTACAAAGTGAGTTCAAGGCAGCCTGAACTGCATAGTAAAATCCTATCTCAAAAAGAAACACACACACACACACACTCACACACACACACACACAAAGCTATGGAGAGGTGAAGGTTTAGCTCCCACAGCAGCTGGAGGTCTTTGTCCCCGTCCCCTCCCTGCCTCTCCCAGCCTGACTGCCAGAGCATTCATTTCCTCCACAGCACGAGCGAGCGAGCCGGATGCTCCGCTGGGGTTAATAAACTGCAGGCACCCCGGAACCCAGCTGCCTCCTTCCGGAGTCGAGGGGAGGCCCTTCCCAGTTCCCCTCTGCCTCCTCAGGAAGCCTCTGAAGCCTCCAAGCCTCTCTGCCCCTTGGTGTCACTGATGTTCCCCAACAGCAGGGGGAGCCTGAGGACAGAATCTGCCTGGGCCGACTTGGGCCCCCAAGGGCCCGGCCTGGAGCAAAGCAGGTGATGATAGACACTGGTGCCACCGGCGGGCTTGGGCAGGGCTCTGCTCCCACTGAGTCAAGGATACTCTTTTCTTTTGTGGCCCTGGGGTTTGAATGCAGAGCCTTTGCCAGGGTGACCCTCTTTCCTGGGTCACACGCTCACTTTGGTTGGACCGCACAGTCATCCAGTTAGGCCACTGTTTTACAGATAGGGACACTGAGGCCCAAAGAGAGACTGCACTTGGCTGGGGTGACTTAGCTGGCCTTGGACCCCCGCTTCCCCCCGGTATGCATCCCCCTGAGAGACTGACCAGCTGGACCGTGTCACAGACAAGCAGGGGACATTTATTTCCATAGCACTGGCCCTTGTGTGGGGGTAAGGGCATGCTCCCCAAGCATTAGTGCAGCTCTCTCAGGGCTCGGGAGCTCGCAGGGCTCAGGTTGGCTGGGACTCTACACCCTGGAAAGAGAGGTCACCAACAGGCAACTGGGGGACCCCAGAGCCGCTCAGGAGCCCCCCTCAGCTGCAGGGCTGCACATATGGTGGGTGTCGTATCTTCTCAGGCTCTCCTGCTTGCCTGGGCTGGAAATGCGAGTGCTCCCGCAGCTGTCAAAGCTTAGGTAGGGGGAGAGGGAGAGAACAGTGAACAGAGGGTCTGATGGCTGTCCCACCGTGTTGCACAGTGCTCCAACTCATGGCGCAGGGGAAACTGAGGCTCTCCTGGACGGGTAACACTCACAAAGAGGAGTCAAGCTGCTTCTCTAAGTCTCAAAAATCTAACTCCTAGCTGGGTGTGGTGGTGTATATCTTTAATTACACTACTCTGGGAGGCTGAAGCAGGAGGACCTCAAATTCTAGGCCAGTCCTGACAGCTTAGCAATTTAAAGAGAGTCTGTCTCAAAATAAATAGAAAGGGACTGGGGATGAGGGATGAGCTCAGTGCAAAGGCATTGGGTTCAATTCCAGTACTGAAAAAGAAATTTTTAAAAATCTAGTTCCCCTGATCAAGCCCACCGCAGGCTTATACAGGTTTGGGAGATGCAGGTCCCTGAGCTTTTCGGGTACCAGCCACTCTCCTGTGCCATCGGCCCCCACATCTCCCCACTTCCCCTACTATCCCCTTCCTGGAGCTCTGAGCTCAGCTTCAAATCCCAGCAGTAGCTAGGAGTCTCCTTTCCTCCCGGAAGTTTTGTCTCTGCCAGGCCCCAGCACCTGAGCTCTGCCTCACATCCTGCAGCCAGGCTCAGCGCTTGGCCTGAAAGCACCCACCTCTACTTGGGGAGTCCACTGGCCTCTGGTCTCTGCGGCCCACCTCGCTTGCAATTTCAGAGGTTGCCACCAGGGGACGCAAAGTGCCAGTTGGGAAAGTAGGCCGGGGATGGACAGAGGGGCAAACAGGGGCGGGCAATGCGCATGCGCCCCCAACAGGTCCTGGTGCCTTCACAGCGGGTTGGGTGGGTCTCTAGCTCAGACCTGGAAGCTCCCGAACCTGGATGATCCCTTGCTCAGTACATTGTTGCCTTCTAGGAAAACCACTCCAGCAGGGGGCAGCAGGGAGGCGCTGGGCCAGGGACTGCTGCTGGGAGGCCCCGCCACTCACCAGGTGTACACGAGCAAAACGAGGAGGACCACCAGGAGGATGGCCAGCAGGATGGACAGGATGGCAATGATGACCACGGTGCCCTCACTCTGGGACCCCGGGACAGCCTCGAATGTCTTGGCTGGAGGCATGATGGGCAAAAAAAGAAATTTTAGCCGGGCGTGGTGCTGGTGCATGCCTTTCATCCCAGCACTCTGGGAGGCTGAGGCAGGAGAATTGAAAGCTTGATCCTGAGCTGGGCAACTTAGTGACTTAGTGAGACTGTCTCAAAATAAAAATGGGCTGGGGATATAGCTCAGTTCAAAGGTCCTGAGTTCAATCCTCAGTACAGCAGGAAACAATAAATCATCTGACCCAAAAGAGCATCTCTGGGCAGGCTCCAAAGCAACCATGCTGTGCCCGAGTCCTGGACAGGGGCAGGAGGTGGGCAGGGGAGGGGCACCTGCAGACCGTGGTGGCAATGTGCTTCTGACTGGTGCGGCTGCCCTAGTCCCCCAGGTGCCCTCTGCCCACCCTCCGGGCCCTCGGCTCCCAGCCCTGCTTTGGGCCCCCCATACCTCGCTGCAGGCGGGTCTCATTGGACCACTCGGTTTCAGCCACTGGTCCCCGGTCATTCATCACCAGAAACTTCACCCTAACGGGAGGCCCAGCCTTGTAAATGGGGGGTCCCAAGGTCCTGACCCCTCGACTCCCAGGCCCTGGAGGGAGCAGCCTGGGATGGGGTAGAGAGTTGGGGCTAGCGTAGGCTCAAAGCCCAAAAGAAGGGTTTGGATCCTAGCTGGGCGTCCTGCAGCAGTGACCCGGGTGCCTCGGTTGGCCTCTCAGGGCCTCGATGCCTGCCGTTTGGGAAACGTTGTGGATCAAGCACTTGGGGGGTCAGGGGCTGGGGCTGGAACCTGCCCCCAGAATGCCCTGTCTGCAGGAGGCCGCTCCCCCTGTGGGGTCAGGACGGGAACTGGGGCTTGGGTCCGGGTCCGTCACTCAGGAGAGACAGGAGGGGCTGCCCAGGGACCCAGGCAGGCACAGGCAGGTGCCCCCATCTCAGCCTCGCACCTGTAGGGCCCCAAGTCTGGCAGGGGAGGGTTGCAGCCCTCTTTTGTAGGGGAACAGTGGGTGTCGTTGCCAACGCGGAGGACACGGAGCTGGCTGCTGGCCGGGCCACTTGCGTAGCGCAGCCGGTTGGCTGGCAGTGTGAAGTAGTAGCCTTTCTGGGCGAAGGTGGCAGGGACAGGGATGTCCTTTGTCTTCTGTGGGGCGGCGAAGTCCTGGGTGGCTGGGGGTGGCATGGTGGGTCAGATGGTGGGGCAGCCCAGGTAGGGCTCTGGCCCCCTCCACCAGGCCGGACTGTCCTCCCCTGGCCACATTCCTCCAGCACCTGCCCCAAACCCCCTCAAGTCTGCCTGCCCATGTCACAGAAGGGAAACTGAGGCCAACTGCAGTCACACCCACCATTGCTGTAGGCCACCACCAGCCAGATGAGGTCAAGGTCAGAGACGTTGGTGTGATCGAACTGGCCCCGCGGCTGCTCCAGCGTGAAGGTGGACTGGGTGAGCCTCCCCGCCAGGGTGGCGCCCGAGAGCCGGGGCACATAGCTGATGCACTCTGGGGAGGGTGGGAGGGAAGAGGCTGTTCAGAGAGGGGAGACACAGCCCTGGGTCAAGGCAGGCGGCCGGGGTTCAGCCCCTGGACCTTCCCTGAGGAGTCTCCTAGGGGTGGGAGGTCAGGGGAGGCCCCACCCTGTCGTTAGGGTCATTGGGGTTTTCCAGGTACAGAGGTGGCAGAGGTCCCTCCCCCACCGGCAGGCTCGACGCTCCTGAGCTGGGGTGGGACTTGGATTTGGGGGCCCCCACGACCCAGCCTGGACTCTGCTTCTCACATGCCCATTGGCCTTAAGAACTCCTCCCATGGTTTGCTGGATGAGAGGCATGACCGACTCAGAGGGGGGTGACCCAGAAAGGTCCCCTGGTTCTTCCCCAGGCCTGGCATGGACGAGCCAGAGGGGACCAGTGGCTCTGCGGAAGAGACTGGCTCAGTCTGGGACATTCTTCCCTTCCCATCCAGTTCTCTGCCACCTGGTGGCACTAACCATCATGCCCCAAGTCACCCCCATCCCTCAGTCTCATACCTCAGAGGGGACTCAGGATGGTCAACACAGACCATGTCCAGCCTTATTCCCTGAATGCAGAAACCCCATTATGTCCCCTCCTCTCTCTAGTCCCAAACATGGGGGCAGCAGAACAGTAGGCTTTCATGTGAAGTTCAGCAAGCCCCACATTCATTTCAGTCCCGTACAATTCATTCCCACTGAGTTAACTCTGGAGATCCATGATAGAACCTTTGAGAACCTTCTAGCATGGGGAAAGGGGGATTGATTCTTTCTTCCTCAAAACTCTTAGCTCTATCTCAGAGCCCAGGGAATACTACAAACAGCAGGTGCCTCATGTTTGCTTAACAAGGGAAGGGGACAGGAGCAGCAGGGATCAGGGTGCTGTTCTCCCTCAGCCCAGCTGCTTTCGGAGCTGGAGGTGGGGAGTGGCCCACTGCAGCCTCCTCACGGGGTTTCCTTGGGCTTCCCGAGCAAGCAAGCTGGTCCTCACAGAGTTCCTTAAACCCCTGCTCAGGACAGGGGGAGAGGAGGGCAGCCTGGGGCACGAGAACCCCAGAAAGAGAGAGAAGGAACAGGGGCCAGACCTGTGACTGACTTCGGCGGGCTGTGTGCCCTCACCTCTCCAGGACCCAGTCCCCAGCCAACAGAGGGGCTCAGGAAGCAACCAGGGTAGGGGTTCCTGTAACTTTGGGGGGACCCTCTCCCCAACCCCTGGCTTCACTCACCCACACTGGTCCCGGGCTGGACCAAGGTCAGCAGCAGCCACAGTAGGGACAGAAGCAGCAACCGTCCACTGAGCCCCATGGCCAGGCAGAGCATCTGGGTACCTGCCTGCATCTGTGCTCAGGTCCTGCTGCAGCAGCTCTGCCTGTGCTGGGCGGGGGGCACCAGCTCTGGCCCAGCAGAGGCCCCGCCCAGCGCCCCCTTCTCCCTTGCAACTGGTCGGACAGGTTTGGGGGCCGAATATTCCGTGGGCCCCAGGATTTGGCCTCACCAGGGAGGGGTCAGAAGAGAACAATCGGTTCTGTCAGGGACAAGCCCAAACACCCACTCCCCACTCCAGGGAGGGGCCCAGGAGGAGGAGGTGGCCCCGGGTCCAGGCCAACCAGTGAGGGCCTGGCCACGCCTGCCCTGCCTGGGGGACAGCAGTCCTCTTACTCTGTGAATCAGGCTTGCGCAGGGTGGAAGCCCGCAGAGCCAAGGTGAGGTCACAGCCAACGGCATACAGCCAGGTGAGCTGTCGTCTCTCCAGCCTCCGTTCAGCCCCCAGCAGGCAGACAGGCAGTCCCTCCGGACATAGGGAGGACATCTCAGAGGGCCGGGAGCACCAGCCACTCTTGGTCCAGCTTCAACACCTGGCCACAGCCTCTGTCCTGAGGCTCAAATTGTGAGCTGGGTATGGTGTTGCATGCCTATAATCTCAACACTCAGGAGGCTGAGGCAGGAGGATCGTTGCAAGTTTGAGACAACTCTGTGCCACAAAGTGAGCTCAAGGCCAACCTGAACTGCATAATGAGACCCTGTCTCAAAAAACAAAACAAAGCAAAACAAAACAAGGACTCAAATTGTGCTTTGGAAGGCTGAGGCAGGAGGATCACCACAAGTTTGAGGTCAACCTGGGTTACATAGTGAATTCAAGGCCAGCCTGAACTATAGGCTCAAACAAACAAACAAAAGATCAAATCATGCTTGTGAGCTCTTTCTAGGAAATCCAACAGGTGGCCATCATCTGTGGCCTCCATTCCTGGGTGAAAAGAGGGCATCCCCTGAAGGGAACAAGCTTCAGGTCCCTGGCAGGATTCAACCCACTACAAGAAAAACTTCTAGATGGGACTTCTGCTACAATCAGGATGGGCCAGAGCCTTAACCTCCTGGTTGAGAATCACTGGCCACCAGGTAATTGAAGATCAAATTCATGGCTCTCTCTCTCTCCCCCTGCTACTTCCTTCTTGGACCTGTGAGTATGTTCTTTCCCTGTCTGGAATCACTTCCTCCCCAATGAGCAAACTCCTACACCTTCTTCAAAACCCAGTTCTCATATCACCTCCTCCATAAAGTCTCCACTCTTCTCAGTCTATTTCCCTGATCCTGCAACACGGTGACTCCCTTCTTTCTCGGTGTTGCTGCATTGTACCGAGCAGGGTAATTTCCTGCAGTCCGATGACCAATTAGCCATGCACCATTTACCCTCTCTGGGCCTAGCCTGCACTGCAGTGGGGGGGGGGGGGTGAGGACACTGACTGTCCCACTCCACTGGGGCACTGGGGCAGCTGTAACAAGATGACCACAGACAGGGTGACTTACAAAAAAACAGACGTCCGTTTCCCATAGCTCTGAAAGTCCAAGATCAAGATGAAGGCAGATTCTGTGCCTGGTGACAGCCCCCTTCCTAGCTTACAGATGGTGGTGTCTAACTGTGTCCCCCACACTGTGGAAGGAGTGGGGAGCTGTCCTGAGGCCCCTCGTCCCTGGTACTGAGGATGGAACCCAGGGCCTTGGCACTGAGCTACATCTCCAAACCTTTTAGTTTTTATTTTTTAATTTTGAGATGGGGTCTCACTAAGTTGCTAAATTACTCAGATAGGCCTGGAACTTTTGATCCTCCTCCCCAGCCTTCCAGAGTGCTGGGTCACAGGCTTGCATCACCACTCTTTTATCAGGATGCTAGTCCCACTCACAAATGCTCTCTTCCGGTGAAGATTTAATAGTATCACATCAGGGAATTAGGATTTATTTTATTTATTTATTTTTTTTTGAGTCACTGTTGTAGTCAGGGGTTACAGGGAGAACAACTGCTACAGGATACAGTGTTTGTAATATTATTTTATAATAGTCACCCAAAGGTATACACAAGAAAGTGCAGGAGAATCTGTCCACAACACTAAGACCCAGGATAACCGAGGGCCTGGATCCCACAGCAATGTCATGTAAGAGTCCTGCTAGAGACCCAAAACACATGACCATGCCTCCCACAGTACCAACTGGGAATCTAAGAGCCCACAATAAGGGCTCACACCAGACTATTTATGGTTCTGTGCTGGGAAGGCCACAGGTCAGCGGTGGAGCTAGAAAGTCTATGCCAGCAGGGTGAAGGAGCCGTGCAGTGGGTTGAGGGTTCTACGTGGGAGCCGAGAAGTCACGCTCAAAAGAAGAAGCGAGGCTGTCCTGAAGAGCACCACAGCCATCCCCAACGGCGACGAGGTCCCATGCTCCTCCGACGATGGAGAACAGTTGAGCACAGGTCAGGAAGCCCAGCGTGACCAGCTTCTCCAGCACACAGCCTCCCCTCCGGAGCCAGGAAGCGATGCACAGTGTGAGGAGCAGAGCTCCCGCAACATGAACCACAGCCACTCTCACCGATGAGGTCCCGAGCTCTTCCGACGATAATGGCCGAATCCACATTGGAGAAGCCAGCGTGACAAGCACCTCCAGGAGAACCAGCGGCTCCAACAGCAACTCTTGGAAGAACCCACAACGCCCCCTTCTTCTTCTCCACGTCCCTATTTATGCTGGCAACTTCCTTCAGGTGGAGCTGGTGCTAAGTTGACCACCAGTTTGTAATTCATAACAGTCACTAAGTAGTTCAGGCTGGTTCTGAACTCGCTATGTAATCCAGGCTGGCCTCAAACTTGCAGCAATTTAGCCGGGTGTGGTGGCACACGCCTTTAATCCCAGCACTCGGGAGGCTGAGGTAGGCAGAGCGTTGTGAGTTCGAGGCCGGCTTGGGCTACAACGCGAGCACAAGGCCGGCCTGAGCTACATAGTGCGACCCTGCCTCAAAAAAACTAGGGCCGGGAGTTTGGCTCAGTGCCTTAAGCGCCTGCTCTGGCAGGCGCGAGGTTGTGAGTTCAATCCCCGGTGCCGCAAAAAAAAAAAAAAAAAAAAAAAACTTGCAGCAATTCTCCTGCCTCAGCCTCTTCAGTCGAGGATTAGATTTTAATCTACAAAACTCAGGGAGACACAACAATCAGACCACAGCTCCGAGCACTGTCAGAGAGCTGGCACTGTTTCAGGTCCCAGAAGCTCTGTCTCATCAAAGTCCTCCTCCTGGTAGAAAACCCCAGGGTGGACTTCAGACCACAGGAAGTGCTGCTGCCCATCACAGAATGAGATGCGGGCATCTCCAGCCTGGATTCAAGTGTCAGCTCACACACGAGGAGCAGAGTGGGTTGGAGAGGTCAAAGTGCCCTTTTCCCTGGGGACAGTTCGCAGTCCCCTTCGGGTTCACTAGCACCCACTGCCATAGCAACCCACATCCTGCACTAGGCAGCGAGGCCCGGAGGGAAGAGATACCATCCCTGGTGGGCGTGGCGGCACACGCCTGTAACTGGGGTCCAGGCTACAACACAAGGGACCCTAAGTCAGACAGGTGTTCTAGGGTGAGCCTCAGAGACAAGATGACCTCTTTTATGTTTTGTAATTTTTAAATTTACATGTATTAGTTGTATCTGTCTGTGTGTGTGGGGGTGGGTCCTGGGCATTAAACCCAGGACCTTTGCACTGAGCTATCACTCCTGCCCTTTTTACAATTGATTTTTTAAATTCTGAAACAGGGTCTCTTTTGATCCTGCAGCCTCAGCCTCTCAAATTGCTGGGCTCACAGGTGTGCACCGCTAGGCCTGGCTGAGAAGCATCTTCTGAAGGGTCTTATCGGAGGAGCCTGCTCAGGGTTGGCGCACCTGGAAATCGGCCCTGGTGCCCACCCTTCCCTTCAAACGCTCCCCCAGTCCCAGTGTGCTGCTCCGTCTCACAGTCACTGACACAGCTAGAGTATAGTGAAGCCAAGTGCGTCCCTGCACGTGTCTGATGTCTGTCCCCTCCTCCGGCTGAAGGCCTAGGGAAGGCAGGACCTGGTGTCTACTCCCTGGGGGCCCTCAACATCCTTGGGATCCTGTTTTGGTGCCAGCACCCCTAGAGGCTGCAGGTCCTTACGCAGAATGGTGTGGCATTTGCAAGTCACCTGCACATGGTCCCCTGTAAATCTCCTGTTGCCTCAAGACGGCTGAGAGCTCCTGACACGATGCGCTGTCCTGAAGACCTCAGCTGAACCATGGGGTTCGTGTTCCCACTCCCTCACCTCGACCTCAAACGGGCCGAGGGCCTCATCCACCTGCCGGGGACCGGAAGTATTTCAGTTCCAATTTCTCCTTTCAGATTTTGGAATATTTGCATATGCCTAAGGCAGTACCTTGGCGGGGGGGAAGAGGCTCAAGTCTAAACCCAGTATATGCCTTACACACCTGAAGGTAATTTTACAGTGTTTTTAATAATAGTATACACAGAGCAAAGCCTAACAGTGGGGAATTTTCCAATGCATGGCACAGAGTTCAAAAGTTTAAGATTTTGGAGCATTTTAAAATGATACATCAGGCCGGGCATAGTGGCACACGCCTTTAATCCCAGCACTTGGGAGGCTGAGGTAGGAGGAGCGTTGTGAGTTCGAGGCTGGCTTGGGCTACAACGCGAGCACAAGGCCGACCTGAACTACATAGTGCGACCCTGCCTTAAGAAACCAGGGCTGGGAGTTTGGCTCAGCGGCTTAAGTGACTACCTGGCAGGCATGAGGTTGTGATTTCAATCCCCGGTGCCACAGAAAATAAAATAATACATCAGGAAAAGAAAAACGTATAAATATTTTAATACTAAATTTACTGAGACATCATGAAATGAACACACGTTACCTATGGTCTCTACAATTACAAGAGGTGCTCAAAGTGGTGGCCGTTAGCTCACAAACTTTGGGTTTTTTTTGTGTGTGTGGCACTGGGGATCTAACTCACAACCTCACGTGTGCCAGACAGGTGCTTAAGCCACTGAGCCAAACTCCTGGCCCTAGTATTTAGAGGCAGGGTCGCACTGTGTAGCTCAGGCCAGCCTTGCACTCGAGTTGTAGCCCAAGCAGGCCTCGAACTCACAACACTCCTCCTACCTCAGCCTCCCGAGTGCTGGGATTAAAGGTGTGCACCACCACGCCTAGCTCTACAAACTTTGATTACTACAGCAAACTGCTGAATTTGTATACATTTCTTGGGCAGACTCTGTATATTCAGATTTTCATATATATGGTATTGTGGTTAGGGCTTATAAGGGCATAGATTTAATACAGGATTTATTTATAGGATTATTTTATAATATTCACCCAAAAAGTCAAATGCAGAAGAGTGGAAGTGATCTGTCCATGCACCAGAGACCAAAGAATCCAGCTGAGGGCCCGGATCCCACGACAATGTCCTCCTTGAGTCCAGCTAGAGGCCTGGACCACAACAACACTTCACATGAGTCTGTATCAAGGATCTGCATGGGGAAGGCCCAAAGATCAGTGATGGAAGCTAGAAAATCTGAGCCAGCAGGATGAAGAATCCGTGCCAGCAGGCTGCGGGATCCGCACTGGAGCCAGGAAGTGATGGGCAAGGTAAGAAGGAAGAGAACCAAAGCCATCCTCAGTGACAGTGAGAACCTGAGCTCCTCCAATGATGAGAACAGCCACGTTCGTATCAGGAGAGCCAGTGTGATAAACTTTTC
Organism: Dasyprocta punctata; assembly: GCA_004363535.1. Taxonomy (NCBI): domain Eukaryota; kingdom Metazoa; phylum Chordata; class Mammalia; order Rodentia; family Dasyproctidae; genus Dasyprocta; species Dasyprocta punctata. The sequence continues at coordinate 101,670 of RJWM01001749.1, forward strand.
CAGGAGAATCAACAACACACCATCTTCCCCTCCAGTTCTCTTTTTATGCTGTTGGCAAAAATCCTCGGGTGGGTCTTCTACACCCAGCGCTATGCTGATTCAGTACAGCTGGGTGTTATAAACTGACCATTAGATAATCCACCACATATGGCATGAGGTGACAAAAAATATGGTGAACATATAAACTTTTAAAAATGTATCATAAACCGGGTGTGGTGGCACACGCATTTAATCCCAGCACTTGGGGGGCTGAGGCAGGAGAATAGTTGCGAGTTTGAGACCAGCCTGGGCTGCAAAGTGAGTTCAAGACCAGCCTAAACTGCATAGTGAGACCCTGTCTCAAGAAATAGGGCCAGGGATTTAGCTCAGTGGTATAAGTGCCTGCTTGGCAGGCACGAGGTTGTGAGTTCGATCCCAGGTCCCCCCTCCAAAAAAAAGTATTGTAACCAGGCATGGTGGTTCATGCCTGTAATCCCAGCACTCTGGAGGCTGAGGCAGGAGGATCACTGTGAGTTCAAGGCCAGTTTGGGCTACATAACTGAGTTCAAGGACAGCCTGTATACACTACACAGGGAGACCCTGTAGTACACAAGTCTCAAAAAGTCAATAAATAAAGAAGGAAGGAAAGAAAAGAAAAGAAAAAATGTATTTTTGTAAAAGACGCATTACCCTGAATCACTCTCAAAATAGTACCCGTCAGGAGCTGGGGTTATAACTCAGCAGTACAAGCACCTGCCTGGCAAACGCATGGTCCTGAGTTTGATTCCCAGTCCCTGAAAAAAAACAGTGCCCCTCAATTAGAACACCCTTATCATTCTTGACATTTTCTGAAGTAGTTCTGGCAGTCCTTTTCTGTGTGTCGTTAGCTGCTTTGTTATGGCCGCCTCAATGTACTGGATTGATTCAAAATGTTTTCTTTTCCCGGTCATTTCGACTTTGGGGACAAGCCAGAGGTTGCATGGTGAGAGATCTATTGAATAAGGTAGATGAGGACTCACTGTCATCTTTTTACTTGACAGAAATTTTTTGCTTCACAGAAAAAAATCTTGGTGTGTATGGTTGTATGTGTGTGTGGAGAGAGTAACATTTGATATACATGTGCATATTACTCTATGTATCTGTGTGCGTGTGTGTGTATGTATAGAGATACAAACACAAGATACACAGGGCTGGGGGTGTAGCTCAGGGGAGGAGCATTCACATGAGGCCCTGGGTGTGACCCCCAGTACTACATGCACACGCACACACACCGCACACGCACCCTGAGAGGCAGCTGAAAACAGGGCCGGGAACACGGAAGCACTCTTGCTCATCCACTCATCCTGTCCTTGAGTTCCAGAAGTGGGCAGGGCAGGAGTTGTGGTTAATCTCATCACACAGATGAGAGGACTGGGCCAGGCAGGGAGAGGAGCTTCCTGCGCTCCACGGAGGGTCACGGCAGAGCTGGGGGTCAAGCCTGGGTCTCCTCACACCTCACACACACACAGGAGTCTCTCTACACACAGGGTTTCTTTCTTTCTTTCTTTCTTTTTTAGTGCAGTATTTCCCCCCAATCAGTATCTTTATTTTATTTATTTATTTATCTTTTTTTTTATTATCTTTTTTGAGATAGGGTCTTGCCATGCAATTCAGGCTGGTCTTGAGCTCACTTTGTAGCCCAGGCTGGTCTTGAACTTGCAAAGATCCTCCTACCTCAGCCTGCTGAGTGCTGGGATTACAGGCGTGCGCCACCACGCCAGGCTCGATATTTCTAATTTAAATGGGTTTGTGCTACAGTCTTTATTCTGTGAATTTTTTTTTTTTTTTTTTTTTTTTTTTTTTTTTTTTGTGGCACCGGGGATCGAGCTCACAACTTCGCACCTGCCTGACAGGCGCGTAAGCCGCTGAGCCCAAACTCCCAGCCCTGGTTTTTTGAGGCAGGGTCGCACTGTGTAGCTCAG
>RJWM01001749.1:103709-145591 GCA_004363535.1 Dasyprocta punctata
CAACCCGCCTCATAAATTTGCATGGCTAACAACCCTCCCAGCCTGGGGTCTCCAATATCGCAGTCAGCCTGCAGGGGGCGCAGACCTGCGCGTCTCCTTAGGTACCCATGGGTCTTTTACCCAGGAGTAAGGCCGCTCGGTGACAGGGTTTGTGCACCCACCATCCACTAAGCACTGCGTGCTGGTTTCTAGCAGGGCAGCGGGGATCACAGAGCGCCTGGGGCCCCTCCACGTGGAGCCCCGGGCTGGCCTTTCCCAAGAACCTTTGGTGAAAAGAGGTGGAAAACAAAGGCCACAAAGGCACAGACCGACTCCAGGAGAGTCCGGGCGCAGCCAGCCCGTGGCGCTGGAGCTGTGGGGTGTGGCGAGTGGCGGTGCTGGGGCTTGGTGACAGACAGTTTGACAGTTCAGCCTGAGGCCTGGTTCAATCCCCAGTATTGCAGAAAAAAGGAAATAAAAAAGCCTATTGTGCTTAGGCTATAAATGAATATTTCAGGGAGGGGCAGTGATCCAATGAATGTGCAAAATAAAAAGTGACTGCAAGTCAGTAGTTGTCCATGGCATTAGACAGAGGGCCTGAGTCAGATCTATACAGCCTGCCCGAAGCTACCCCGCACCACCCCTTTATCCTCAGTCCTGGGCCCAGGGGCACACACATATTTATGCCTAATAGCTGTTTCTGGTTTTCATTTTTGACAGGGTTCCTCTTTATTGTTTGTTTGTTTTTTGTTCTTGGTTTGAGAGAGGATCTTACTCTGTAGTCCAGGTGGGCCTCAAACTCACAGCAATCCTACTGCCTCAACCTCTCTAGTTCTGGGATTACAGGTGTGCACCACCACACCCAGCCGATGGGGTCCTCCTTGCTAAGTGACCCGGACTGGCTTTGAACTGGTCCCTCAGGTACCTGGGATTACAGGCATGTGGCACCATGGCCAGCCCAATAAGTTTTCATTTTCATTTTTGAGACAGGGTCTTTCTATGTAGTGCAGGCTGGCCTTGAACTTGTAAGGATTCTCCTGCCTCAGCCTCCTGAGTGTTGGGATTACAGCCATATGCCACCACACACTGGCCTCCCATTACTGTTGTGACTGATAATGTGGGCCCTCCCTGCTCTGCGGGTCTTGCCAGGTGGCCTGTGGCTGTTGTTTTCTTTGCAGCTCCAGGAAGATCAGCAGAATGACCTGGCTTCTGAGCAAGGTCCCATCCTCCTGATCCAGATGTGGGTTCCAGCGTAAGGGGAAGGGGTCCTAGGTGGGTGACTTCACCAGGCCTTGGGAGGAGTCTCTTCCCTGGGACCCACCTTGCTGTGCACCGTTGGGGTGACTCACGAGCCAGGTGTCCCCCCATACACACACAGGGCAAGCAATGGAATCTCCCACAGGCCCACTCAGCGCCAGTCACCAAACACAGGCCCAGCTCCATGACAACTGCCGCACCCGGGCTCTGAGAGGCGCAAGGCAAATTCGTGCCTTTGAGAGGAAAGGGCTCTTCCCACGCCCTGTGGCAGAGCAGCCAGGCCCGGGGACCAGGGCTGAGTCTGGGCAGTCAGCGGCACCAGGTGACCCTGACCCTGAAGGCTCCTCCAGCTCGGCCCCCAGGCTTCTCCCCAGATGCTGTTGGAGATTTCTGGGTGCTGAGGGCAAAGGGGAGGACCTGACAGTCCATGGCGGTTCAGCCCCTACCGGCTCTGCGTGTGTAGTTCTCAGGAGTAGGTGCTAAGGATTGAACCCAGGGCCTTTGCACTGAGCCACATCTCCACATGCACTCCTTATTTTTAAAGATAAGTTCTTACTAATTCACTAAGTTGCCTAGACTGAGTTCAAATCCATGATCCTCCTGCCTCAGTCTCCCAGAGGGCTAAAATTGCAGGTGTGTGCCACTGCCCCCAACTAAGAGTCTATTTTCTAAACTTTATTTCTCTCTCTCTCTTTGTGTGTGTGTGTGTGTGTGTGTGTGTGTGTGTGGTGCTGGGGATCAAACCCAGGAACTTGTGCATACCAGGTAAGAGTTCTACTCCTGAGTCACATCCCCGACTCTCATTTTCTAGGTGCCAAGGCCCTTGTGGATGTGGGCTGTGGGCAAGCAGCTCTACAGAAGTTGATAAAAGCTGAGGATTTTGTCCACTCATGCTTTCCATAGAGAGTCTAGAGCTCATGTTTTGTGCCAAGCACTGTGGCCCCTCAGAAAACAGGAACCAGGTCCTGCCCTCGGGGACAGGATACCCTTGGACAGAAATGAGAGAGTGGCAAGTGGTGATACAGTGTCTTGGTCACTTCCCTCATCATTGAGACACAATCCCTGATCCTTCACAACTTAAAGCAGGAGAGGTTTATTCTGGCTCATGGGTTTTAGAGGTTTCAGTCTGTGGTTGGCTGATCCTAGAACAGAAACAGCATGGTAGAAGGGTCTGGTGGAAAAAAGTTGCTCTCGAAAAGCCAGGCGTGGTGTCACACTCCTGTAGTCCCAGCATGTGGGAGGCTGAGGCTGGAGAATTGTTTGCAAGTTCGAGACCAGCCTGGGCTACAACGTGAGCCCAAGGCCAGCCTGAACTGCATAGTGAGACCCTGTCTCAAAAAGACAAAAAAAAAAAAAAAAAAAAAAATTGCTCACATCATGGAGGTCAGGAAGCAGCAAGAGAAGGGAGCAGTGGGGGAGGGAGACAGACCCTTCCAGGGTGCACAGTGACCACCTCTAACCAGGCCCCATCTCCTAATAGCACATTTAGCACATTCAGTACAGCACCCCCATGATCCAATCACCTTCCAAACACAGGAGGCTTTGTGGGGACGCCCAGGTCTAAACTATAACATAGCTGGGCGTGGTGGCGCACGCCTTTAATCCCAGCACTCGGGAGGCTGAGGTAGGAGAAGCGTTGTGAGTTTGAGGCCCACTTGGGCTACAATGCGAGCACAAGGCTGGCCTGAGCTACATAGTGCGACCCTGCCTCAAAAAGCTAGGGCTGGGAGTTTGGCTCAGAGGCTTAAGCGCCTGTCTGGCAGGTGTGAGGCTAGGAGTTTGATCCCCGGTGCCGGAAAAAAAAAAAGAAACTATAACATACAGGCTTCATGGAAATATGAGTAGCCCCTGAAGGTGAGAGTCATCAGAGATGGGGTTTCTTAGGCCCGGAGACCCTGGAACCCTGACAAGGTTACATGAGTGGGTCCCAGATGAACCATGGAGCAACCTGAGATCAAACAGAGGCTCAGCAGAGCTGAAGGTCCTGGACACGCTGACTGCTGCTGCATAGCAAATCCCCCAAAATGCTGAGCCTTAAAACATTTGATCAGCCGGCACTGTTCTGGAGGTGGACGGGACTCAGCTGGGCAGTTCTTTGGCTCTGCGTCGTGTCAGGGCAGCTCATGGAGTTGCATTCACTGTGAGCTCATCTTTGCTGACATGTCTGGGATGGCTGTACAGCAAAGAGCTACTGGGAAAGTGTGTCTCTCTTCTCTCTCTCCCTGTCTCTCTGCCCATGATTCAATGTTCCAACTTAAGCCTAAATTTCCTTACGTGACAAAAAGAATCCCAAGAGGAGAAAAATGTCACTGTATGGCAGAGCAAGCCACCAGCCAGCCCAGAGGCAAGGGAGGGAGGGACCCTGCCTTTGGTGGGAGGTGCTGTGAGTGCCCTGGGGATGGACAGATGTGTGCCGGTGCCCATCCTTAGCACAAGCCACCACGGGCCCTGAGGAGGGAGCGTCTTGGCGGTGGGGTTGCTGGGGCTGGCACAGGTGCTCCTGCAGCAGTTCAGGTGAGAGGCAAGGACGGTGGCAGCAAAGACCCTGTCTAAATTCAGTTGCCATCCTGGCATGCGCAGAAATCCTAGCTTGAAACAAGGGTTCCATGACTCAAAGTTTCTAAAGTTTCTCTGAGGTTCTGGAGGCCTCTGCACTGAAGCCCGAGTGACGGACACTGGCCACTATGGTAGGGACAGAGGGAAGTTGTCCAGCCAGTCACCCCAGCAGCACCCTGCCCCTGTCCCTAGGGACACTGTTTCCCAAAGCCTGTCTCACACCAAACCCTGGACTCACCCCTCCCTGCCACTCTACCTTCTTAGACTCAGCCTGCTCCACCCCATTTGGAAGTCCCAAGTGTTGCTAAGCTACTTGTGGTGGCTTTGGGGCCTCCCTCACCAACAGGTTAAGAGTAGGAAAATGTATTAGAGAAAACAAATGGGGAATAGGAATAGCTCCTGAGAGACAGGAGGGGTCCCAAGTGGGTTGCCAATGAGGAAGTTTTACAGAGCGAAATGGGTACAATGTGGATCAAAATTACAATCAATCAACAAGTTTGCAAGTATAGTCACTTAGGTAATATTGATCTAATGGTAGCAAGTGTGTAATGGATGACACTGTTAACCCTGGTTGATAATCTGCAGTCTTAGTCTTGACTAAGTAGGTGGGTGGGGATGGCCCACCCCTAATGAGACAACGGGAAATCTCAAAAGGGTGATAGGGATAACCCCAAGCCTGCGTTCATCCCTTAGGGAAAGAGGTAAAAGTAGCCATTGTGACTGTAACCTTCAGATGCGCCTCCAGCCCCGGTCCTGATGGACGCTCACCTTCTGCACTGACTCCCTTGAGGGCCCAGCCCCGTCTGACTACTTGCTGTGTAGCTCCCTAACTTAGCTCTCTACAATACCTACAAGTACATGCAATAAAGCCTGGTTCCCAGAGTGGTACTACTGGGAAAACGGTAGAACTTTCAGGAGGTGGAGCTAGTGGGACCCCTGAGGGGGTGCACCCTTCACTGGGATTGTGGGGCTTCAGCCTCCCACAACTTTTGGTGGTAGTAGGGATTGAACCCAGAGCCTTTATTGCCCACCCATTTTATTTGGAGACAGAGTCTTGCTAAATCACTAAATTGCCCAGGCTGGGTTTGAATTTATGATCCTCCTGTCTCAGCCTGCCAGAGTACTGGGATTGCTAGCACGCACCATGATGCATGCTGCCCTTCCACCTCCTTGGTTTCCTGGCTTGTGTATGAGCAGTGCTGCTCTGCACACGCTCCCACGTGATGTACTGTCTCACAAAGATGAAAACCAATGAGGTCGATGAACCATGGCCTGGACCCTCCCCAACCATAAGCCTGAGAACCTTCTTCAGCTTTCTCTCTACAAATTAACTTCTCAGCTATTTCATCACAGTGACATGAAGGTGTCTAACAGACCAGACACTGACCTGCCAGAGGGTCTATGGGCTAGGACAACAGCCAGCTACCAGAGGTGACAGGGCCAGCAGCCCCCACAGTGGAACCCAGGTCATATGGCCTTGCTCCAAGTTGGAGTCGACTGTTAGAGGAATAGCTGGGTGTGGTGGTACATGCCTTTAATCCCAGCACTCGGGAGGCTGAGGCAACAAGGATCATTGTGGGTTCGAGACCAGCCTGGGCTACAAAGCGAGTTCAAGGCCAACCTGAACTGCATAGTGAGACCCTGTCTCAAAAAATAGGGCCAGGGGTTTAGCTCAGTGGCCTAAGTGCCTGCCTGGCAGGTGTGAGGTTGTGAGTTCGATCCCTGGTACAAAAACAAAAAAACAAAACAAAAAAACAGTGTTAGAGGAATGATATCAGGAACCTCCAAATGATATAAGGGAACTATTATAACTTTCAACCTGCTAGGTGTCCAAAATGCTAGGTTCGTGTTCCCCAAAATCAAAGAATGAATTTTGAGGAACAGAAATTAAGAATAGGAAATTTTATTGAGAGAAAGACAGCTCCTGTCTAAGAGAGACAGGAGGAGATCCAGAAAGCAGGTTGTCCAGGAACCCACTTGCCAAAGGAAATTTTACAGAGCAAAATCACGAGATGGGCACAAAGCTTGACAAAACTATGATCAACTAATAAGATTACAAGTATAGTCACTGAAGTAATATTGATCTCAGGAGGAAGCAAGTCATGTAGCACAGAAAGAACAAGGGCTTTTTTTTGGAAGGGATGGGTCAGGAGGTCCTGGTCACTCACTAGGGTGATTGATGACTATTAGGAATATTAATCATTAGCTGGGCGTGGCAGCACATGCCTGTAATCCCAGCACTTGGGAGGCTGAAGCAGGATCATTGCAAGAGACCAGCCCAAACTACAAAGTGAGCTCAAGGCTATCCTGAACTGCATAGTGAGACCCTGTCTCAAAAAGACAGTAAATAAATAAATAAATAAAATATCGATCATTATTGTTTATCCCTCAGGGAGGTAGGTAGGTGTAGCTATTCCATCTTTATCTTGAAGCCCGCCCTTCAAGGAACTCCTCCAACCACAGTTGTAATGTGTTATCTTCTGCCCTGACTCCCTTTTGGACCTGGTTCTGTGACTGCCTAGAATATTTCTACCTAACTTAGCTGTCTATAACACAGGAGCGGCCTCCAGCCCCAGCTCTCTGAACTCCTCAACCTTCTTCAAACCTAACTGGGGAGTTGGTGTTCACTGTTTGCAGCTGGGAGCACTCAGCGTGAGGATTCCCGGCCCCCCGCCCTGGAGGCTGCACCTCCTTGACAGCTGTCCTGTCAAAACCAACCCCACCAGACTGGACCCTGGAACGCAGCTCCACCCAGTTACAAATGGCTAAGAAATGCACGGGTATGGAGAGGAAAGGGCGTGAGTGTAAAGCTAAGGAGAGGTGAAAGGCTGCTGCTGTCTCTTCTCCCCTAGATTATGCTCAGGGGAAGCCAGGCAGCAAGCAAGGGCCATATACCTTGTGATTCCTTTCTACCTTTCTTTCTTCCCTTTCATCCTCTTTCTTTCTTCCTTTTTTTTTGTACCGGGTATTGAACTCATGACCTTGTACTTGCCAGGCAGGTGCTGTGCCACCGAGTTATGTCCCCTGCCCCTTCCTTTTTTTTTTCTTTTTTTTTTTCTGGTACTAGAGATTGAACTCAGGGGCTTTGCACTGAGCTACATCCCAGTCCTTTTTCATTTTGACACAGGGTTGCCCAAGCTGGGCTAGAATTTGTGATCTTCCAGCCTCAGCCTCCCAGAGTACTTGGTGACTTATTACAGGCATAGGCCATCAAGCTCAGCTTGACTATTTATTTAAAAGTATGTATAAAATGCCTTCAGTTAACTAATCCTAATTGTGTGTCTACCATGGATTGGCACTGTGCAGACTCCAGGGCACTCTGGTGGGCAAAACCAGACATGGTTGGTTTTTTCTGCCCTCTTGGGCTTTCAGTCTAGCTGGGGAGATGCAAAAGCTCCTGACTTCAGGGGCCCGGGGAGTGGCTCAGTGGTGACGTGTGTGCTTAGCATGCATGAGGACCTGGGTTCAGTTTGAGGTAGTGTGTGTTTGTTTGTTTGTTTGTTTGTTTTTGTTTTGTTTTGTTTGTGGTATTGGGGATCGAACTCACGACCTCACACTTGCCAGGCAAGTGCTTACCCACCAAGCCAAATCCCTGGCTGGGCTCAGTTTGGAGTATCAAACTTCAGAAGAAAAATCACACTGGAAAGGAAAAGTGCAGGATGCTAGGAGAGCTGAAGGGACTACAGGACAAGGAGCCAAGTGGGGGAGCATTGAATAGAGAGGGAAAAGTGTGTGCAAAGGGTCTGCGGCGTGAGAGGCTAAGTGAGGGAGGAAGGGGTGGGTCCTGGGCCCTTGCAACCCAGAGGGAGAATCTAGATCTTGCTCTTGCAGCTCGGAGTCCTGGAAAGTCCTGAGCTGATGCCTATCGAACAGGGTCGGGGTTGTAGTCTGGGTCCTCAATTTAGCAAAACTCATTTTAAAATAAATAAGGCTCTGGGGATATAGCTTAGTGTGAACGCCCTGGGTTCAATTAAAAAAAGGGAGGGAAATGGGTGTGTGGGGTCAGGAGTGGAAGTGGAAGTCCAGCCGAAAGCCAACTGCACCCCCGCCCTAGACACCAGAGCGACAGCCTGGGACTTATGGTAATGGGGAGACCTGGATGGTTCAGAGCAAGGCGGACAGGGAGCAGTGAAGCCCAGTCCCCACCTGCTGCGTCTTCCTGATTCCAGACCCATGCGTCACCGCCCCACTGGCCTCCTGCTGTTCCTTTTCCATGACAAACACATTTTTTAAGGCTTGAGCCATTCATTCACAGACCAGCGGCTTTCGGGGCTCTCAGGGCGCCCCCCTAAATACACTATACCACTTCCTGGGAGGCTTTTCACACCTTGCTCTGCTCTCTGCCCAATGCCGTTGTCACGAGCCAGCGGGGTTGGCTGGTGCTGTGTGGGACACTGGGCAGGATGCCTGGCTGACACTCCAGTGTGACTCTGCCCATGCTGGGCAGTGACCCTGGATTCTGTGACATCTTGGAATGGTGGCCTGAACAACCCAGGGCAAAACAGCATGGTGGGGCAGCCCCCTGCTGCCCCAAGGTAGGCTTCCAGCTTCATAAAGGATTAGTTGCTTGCCAATGTCCTTGAGGACGCCAACAGCTGTTAGGAGGATGTCCCCAGAAGCCTGGCTCTGGGCGTCTGCAAAGAGGCAAACTGCGGGGGTTGGTGTGGGCCCTGTAGGAGCAAAATGGCCTTCTGTTCTGCACTTGCACCTCTGCTTGTGTCAGAAACCCAGGCCTACCTGGGTGTGGTGGCATGTGCCTGTCATCCCAGCTCTTGGGGAAGCTGAGGCAGAAGGATTGCAGATTTGATCCTGGGCTGGGCAATTTAGCAAAACCCATTTTAAAATAAATAAGGCTCTGGTGGTGCATGCCTTTAATTCCAGCACTCGGGAAGCTGAGGTAGGAAGATCGTTGTGAGTTTGTTACAGGAAAAGTGAGTTAGACAAAAATATTATAGGCAGTCAGACAGGGCTAGGTCCTCAAAGGAACCAGTGCAGAAGTTCAGATACCTTGTAACCTCTGAGGAGACAGACACCTCCTGCTGTGGGCCAGATATCAAGACAAAAGGCAGAACAAGTGCACCCATATCCTAAGGATTGATATTCTAAATAGTTCTATATCACCTTGAGGAAGTCAGGAATCAGCATCCCACCCTTTTACAGGAAGAGTCATTATCCTTAAACATCCCTCGCTTACTACGTGACCCGCTTCACCATTTGTCCTTGATTTAATCAATTTTACCTGGACAATTAATCTTATTGGTTAACCATGGTTATGTCCCACCTTATGCCCATCTGCCTTGCGAGTTCCCCATCATGATTTTATTCTATAAAAGTCCCTAAAAATGACAGAGTCTTTGGCAACCCGCTCAGGCCCCCTTCTGTCCCTCAGACAGAAGCTTTCTTTCCCTCAATAAATACATCTTGCTCTTACCTTCCGTCATTCCTAAAATTCATTCTTCAATTCTTAAAGAACACGAACTCGCGCTGGACATATAGTAGGTTGGGAGTTTCATTCCCCCATATCATTTGGAGGTCTGGGATCATTTTTCCTTTATCAAGTTCGAGGCCAGTTTGGGCTACAACACAAGCACAAGGCCGGCCTGAGCTACATAGTGTGACCCTGCCTCAAAAAATTAGGGCTGGGAGTTTGACTCAGCGGCTTAAGCGCCTATCTGGCAGGCGTGAGGTTGTGAGTTCAATCCCCGGTGCCGAAAAAAAAAAAAAATTAAATAAAAATAAATAAATAAGGCTCTGAGGATGTAGCTCAGTGTGAAGGCCCTGGGTTCAATTAAAAAAAAGAAGAAGAAGAAGAAGGAAAAAGAGAGAGAGAAAGAAGGAAAAAAAGAAGAAAGAGGACAGACCCAGGTGTGGTCTCCTAGCTTCTGCTCATCTCTCAATTCCTAGGGCCGCTGAACATTCCTGGGGCCCATCCCTTCCGCTTCAGTCCCTTCGTCTACTCTGGTTCAGGTCTGTGCCACTGCAGCTTGGGACACTTGACTCTGACTACCTCCCCGCCTCGGCCCTCGGCAGCCCTAACCTCCACTTGCCCTTCCAGATTCTGCTTGCAAAGCACCCCAGAGAAGCCCCTCAGTAGGGTGCCCTGGGGTTGCTGTGTCCGCTTGGTGACAGATTCCTCAGCCAGACCCCAGGCAGCCCCTCTTAAACTCAGAGGTTGTTCAGGAGAGAGGAACTCTGCGGGTTCCCAGGGGGAGACATGGGGCCAGGCGCTACCTGAACCCGCAGAGGCTGGCACAGAAAACGAGCATGGGGGACCCCGAAACGCAGGCTGTGGTCTATCCAGCTCCAAAGTGATCCTCGGGCCCTGCGAGGATCTGCTCATCATTTTGCAAACACCACCCTCTTCCTTCCTGTCACACCCTCCAGAACTAACCCAGTGTGGAACAGCTCTGCTCAGCTCCGCGGTCCAACCCTCCCAACCCCCAGGCCCAGGGCCCCCAGGCTCCTCCCCTGTAGCAGGATTTCCAGAGTGGGTGCCTCAGGTGGCTGCGGGCCTGACGTCTGCTGCCGTCTGCACCCGGGCGTGGAGGCGGTGCAGGTAGGAGCGGGGAGCTGCCTTTCCCCTGAAGTGGGTGCCTGTTTGGATTCGCGTTCACTGCACACGGTACAGTTGCCTGGCCCTAAAATCTGAGAGGGGGCTTCCTCTGTGGCGTGGGAGAGGGGCCACCCAAAAACACAAGCAGGGACAGCAATCTAGGGGGATCAGGGCAGCCCGAGCTACACGACTGCAGTTAGGAGGACCAGATCACATTTATTCACCGCCAACCAGGGTACGCGGGGTGTCCCAAGGCTGGACAGAGCGTGCACGCGAGTCATTCCCGAACTCCAGTTTCTCTCTGGGAAACCACTGCTGCGGTGCTGACTGAAGGGAGCGCAGTAGGTCCTCAGGCAGGGAGCGGGACTGTGGCCCGCAGCCCACATGCGCATGGGCCTACGGCGGGCTGGCCGCGGTGCAGCGGCGCCCCCGTGTGGCGATGCGGGAACTACCCGCATGGGGTAGTTGATGACACTTGGGCACTGGGGCGGGATCTGCAGTGATACTTTTCTGGGTGTGGGGGTCTCTTGACTAACAGAGAGTCCACTGCAGGGACTGCCTGAGGACGTGTGAGCCAGAAAGCAAGTGACAGTCTGAAGGTGTGACAGACCCACAACTGTATGGGGTCACATTTGGATCCCTGATTGTCCGAGATCCAGCACAGGAAGACCCCAAGGTCAGGACCAGCTCTGCCTGAGCCCCCACGTCTAACACTGTGCGTGGCATACAGCAGGGGCTCAGCAAGGGCTGAGGGCCTGAGACATCCCGGTGTGGAGGGCTTGGAGTGGTGGCCAGAACCTGTAACTAGGTGGTCTGTCCACACCGCCTGACGCTCTGGCCTCTGAGGCCCCATCTCAGGAAGAGCCAGTCCCCAGGGACAACATAGATGCCTTTTTTTATTTTTTTTTTTTGTCTTTTTGAGACAGGGTCTCACTATGCAATTCAGGCTGGCCTTGAGCTCACTTTGTAACCTGGGCTGGTCTCAAACTCGCAACAACCCTCCTGCCTCAGCCTGCCGAGTGCTGGAATTACAGGCATGCACCACCATGCCCAGCTTGATGCCCCTAAATTCTGTATTTCAGCACCAGCTTTCGGATGGGATGAGGGTGGCTCTGGTCTCATAGGCCCCAGGATGGGCCCAGCCCAACCCCCTACCCAGGCAGAGCATGGTTGAGTCCAATCCACACACACTGCACACCTGGCAGCTGCTGGCCCTGAAGTGAGTGAGGGGGCATCTCTGTGACCTAGGAGATGAGGCACCCCAAAAACACAAGTGGGGATGGCAATCAAGGGCTCGTCTCAGGGCCTCAGTTTCCTCCCTGTGATCTAAAGTTCCTGGTCAGGGAGGCTGGTCCACTGCCTCCAGACTCACCCTTGAGGAGGGCCGGCAGAGTAGGGGTGGGGCAGGGGCAAGGCTGGATGCACGGCCTGGCACCTGGGGCACTCAGACTCCTGGAGTTGGGGACAGCCAGGGTGGATTCCAGGCATTTGGGGTGTCCTGGTATTGAAATCCCAATATTATGTATTATAATCCAAATATTATAATCCTTTTTCCAGTTCACCTCATAATCCAGTAAGTTTTATTTGTAATCCCATAGAAACAGTATTGGCCCCTGATTGACGTGCTTTGAAATTTTATTGTAGTTTTTCTTCTTTTTTTCTTTTTATGTTTGAATAAAATGGATTTAAAAAAAAATAAAGAAACATTATTGAAATTCCAGTGAGTTAATTCCAATCTACCACCTCCAATGTAACCCATGGCAAGAGAAAACACACTAAGACATATTCAAAGTTATGGGCAGCCAAGGGGTCTTAAGTCCAGTCCAAGTGAGGATATATGGACAAAGACCCTGATCCAAGGCCTCTCCCACAATTTATTATCTTGTGAAGAAGGGTGCGGCTCAAAGGTGAGTGACAGTGCGGATGGTGGGAATTATGTAACGCGAGCTGGCGAGCCAGGTGGGGAGAAAAGCATCTTTGCAATATGCAGGGAGAATGATATGCAGAAGGCTCTGTCTGCATAACTCAGCTAGGGTAGCATTTGGATGGTTCTAGGAGGCTGTTGTTTCAGTTTCTGGTAACCTTTTGTGCCCTGGGGAGTCATAGCCTCTTACTTTGAGGTTCATACCCAGCTGACATTCCTGGAGCTGAATGGCTCTGCCATCCCACAGCGCTCAATCTTTTACTGAGAGCATTATGGAGGAAACAGGAAACTGTCATGTTGGCCTCAAGGCTTACAAGTCAGTGCCTTAGCTAGCCTTATTTGCATTGCTTGGAGCCAGTTGAAGGAAGCATGGAACAGCACAGCCTGCTCTGTATATATCAGTATACAGAAATAAGACTCAGTTTAACTAACATTGCAGCAATTATTCTGCATTCGAGGAGAGGTGCCCAGGTCATCTACATCTCTCCCCTTGCTCGTATTTCTGAAGAATGTTAAGCAATGTGTCTGTGGTTGCATGGCCTCTACGCATCTCTGGGCTGTGAATCCCCTATGACAGACTTTAATCAGAAGAATTATAAACAAGAGAATGAGCACACTAATTACAATATAAAACCAAAAAAATCAGCCTTGAGATATATATCAATTTCTCTCAGAATCTTTTAGCTCTCATCAGCAGTTCTTGTCCAATTATCTACAAAGTGAGCAGTTTGTATTGAATGGGCTAAAGTTGTGGAGCCAATAGCTGTGCTGGCTATCAAAAGTACTAAGAAATCCGTAAAATAATCAATCCAAGCATCCTCTTGGTTTGATTGCTAAATCTTTTAATTAAATTAAAGTCTCTACCAAGAGGGCAGTAGGTGAATGATACCAAGGCTCCATTAGATTGACTGGAAGCCAAATGCCAGGCATCTTGCTCCTGATTATTATTGTGGAGTCCCAGAAAAGAAGTCCAGGTATAATACAATGGGTTAAATAATGATTAGTGCATGAGAATGTGCTTTGTTGTCAATCTATCTTTCCTATTAACAGCACATGAGGATCATAAACACATGTTTATTCTTGTATACTTATGATCTTGTATCATTTTGACTTTTCCTCCATTTACTGGCTGCAGATGCCCAGTCTACAGTCATCCAGCAGGAAAAGGCAGGGCTAATTTCCATAAAGTATGCTTTATGGGTCCAGCCTTGTCATTGATAAGTCTAGGAATAGAATTGAGGCCTCTACCTGATCATGTAACTTTAGATAAGACTTCCAAGGTCATTGTATTGTTGGGAGAGCCGGAAAAGGAAATCTCATGCCAATCTCAATCTTTTCCCATAAGGAATCCTCTAGGGTACTGATCAATAAAAGAGTAATTAAACTTGTGTGTAATCCATGCATGGTACGGGTCTCTGCAAGATGCCAAGGGCCCAAAGCACCTTCTTCAAAATGAGGGCTGTGAGTTTCTGGGATACAGATAGAAATATTAGGTTTAAAATCTCCAATAATGTTATCTTTTGAGGGAACAGAAGTTAAGGTCAATAAGGCAAATTGTCCCTTAGACAGTTGTATTTTCCAGGTCGCATCTACAGCTAACATACGGGGGCTAGAATCTTGCTGTAGATGGGCTACACATAAAAGAGGATATACGAAGTGAGAGGTAATATTTAGTTTAGCTTGTTCTTTTTTGTTTGTTTGTTTGTTTTGTCTTTTTGAGACAGGGTCTTACTATGCAGCTCAAGCTGACCTTGAGCTCACTTTGTAGCCCAGGCTGATCTTGAACTCTCAGCAATCTTCCTGCCTCAGCCTCCTGAATGCTGGGATTACAGGAGTATGCCACCATGCCAGGCTGTAGTTTAGCTTGTTCTTGCAAATGCATAAAAATATGAGGGTCTAAGCTGGGCATGGTGGTGCATGCCTGTAATCCCAGCACCTGGGAGGCTGAAGCAGGAGGATCATTGTGAGTTTGAGACCAGCCTGGGCTGCAAAGTGAGTTCAAGGCCAGACTGAACTGCATAGTGAGACCCTGTCTCAAAAAATAGGGCTGGGGATTTAGCTCAGTGGTGTAAGAGCCTGCCTGGCAGGCGTGAGGTCGTGAGTTCAATTCCCAGTACAAAAAAAAAAAAAAAAAAAAAAAGAGGGTCTAGCAAAATAGTATATGTAGGATTTTTGCTTTCTATAGAATGGAAAATTTTTGGTGGCTTGTTCATCCATGTTAGGGGTCTGAGCAGAGGTGGGTTAGGTATATAAGCCCAGTACTCCTCCCCCTGAACCATAGGAAAACATACTGTGGCTGCTAGGAGAGCAAGCATTGCAAGAAAACGATTCCCAGGTGATTGAACCAAACCCTGGCTGTTAGCTAGATGACGAGCCTCACGGACTGTCTACTGCAGGCCTTCCCAAGCCAGCGGACAATGTGGTGTCATGTCTATGGCTTGAGGGTCTTGGTAGGGGGTTTGACGTGTTGCGTGGATGGGCCGGGGCGCCCTGGGGACAGGCCTGGGGGCACAGAGGCCAGGCTAAGGGCCGAGGCTAGGGAGGGAGTCCAGGCCTGGCTCACACCCCACAGGCAGTGTGGCGGCCTCACTGGGCGGGATGTGGTGGGTCACGTAGCGCTTCCCCATGAAGGAGCCGATCCGCAGCTGCTCGGGGACCTCCTCGGGCCACCACAGGCTGGAGCTGGGCAGGAGAGGAGGAGGTGGTACTGTGTCCCTGACTGGTGGAGGCCACCAAGTCTGGGGCTGCTCCCCCTGCCCAGAGCACTCACCCTGCAGCCTCCGCTCACACCTCCCTGCCTCCTCCACGTGCCACCCTGAGGGTTACCCGGGGCCGATTCCCCACTCCCAGGGCTCATGGAGTAGAGCTAAGACCCAGGAGAAGGGCCTGGCAGAGGACACAGTGAAGGACAGTGATGTCCGCTCCCAACCTGTCTTAGATCACCTCCCCCCCAAGTGAGAAGGGGCCTCGTCCACCTCAGAACCAACACCACATTAAGGGGAGGCTGCCAGCAGTGGGGACAGTGACAGGTGAGGGATCCTGGATGGGAGAGGGGCCCACAGGTGTCCTCACTCACAAGCGCACGGTGGAGGCTGCCAGGAAGGCCAGCAGCAGGAGGCCAGCCAGAGACGAGAGAATGGAGGTGACGACAACCATGCCGGCGCTGCGACGCCCGGGCCATGTATCGATGGAGTCCGGGGCCTTCCCTGAACACACAGGCTGCTCAGAGTGGCCGCTGATCCCAGACTGGCTGTCCCTTCCCTCCCTCCTCATCCATACTCAGGCCTCCAGGCTGGGATGACCCGTGGCCCCGATAGCCTTCTGGGACCCCCGCCATTCATCTCAGCCAGCCTGGACCACCCACTGGCCCGGCCTCCACTGACCTCCTAGAGCCGGGGTCCCCAACATTTTCGACACTAGGGATCAATTTCATGAAAAAGTTTTTCCCCCAGATGGGGGATTGGGTGAGCTTGATGGTTTCTGGATGATTCAAGCTCATTCTATCTATTTTGCTCACTTGCTTTCATTCTTTCTTTCTTTCATTCTTTTTCTTTCTTCTTATGTACCAGGGATCAAACTCACAACCTCACACTTGCCAGGCAGGTGCTTATGCTGCTGAGCTAAATCCCCAGCCCTTTTTGCATTATTTCTATTAGTAATATATCAGACTCTCATAAAGAATATGGACCCTAGATCCCGCGCACGTGCAGTTCACAGCAGGTGTGCGCACTCCTAGGAGAATCCAGTGCCCAGCTGAGCTGACCAGAGACTGCGCTCAGGCGATGATTTGAGGCTGAAAACTGTTGACGCTTGGCTCCCCCCTCCTCCACTGCTGTGTGGCCAGTGCCTTACAGGCTACAGACCATCCTGGTCCAAGGGCATGGGGTTTGGGGACCCCTGTTCTAGACCATTCCCACCCATGCCCCACCACTGCTCCCTGCACAAGCAGAGTAGCTGTAGACCTCACAATTGACCATGTCACCACCCTGCTCCCTGGGCCGGACATTTAAGGCCTTCAGATGACAGGACCCCCACCCAACCACCTTGGCAGCTCGTCTCCCAGGCTGACAGGCCTGGGGCCTGAACACCCAAAGGTTGGCAAATGCTTGGGGGCAAACAGAACGACAGGTTCAACCCCGGGCCCCATAGCCCAGCACCCTGACCCCAGCACTACCTTGGTGGAGAGTAATGGCGTCCGACCACTTGGTCTCAGCCTTGGGGGAGCCAGTGACATCCGTCAGGAGGAACTTCACACTGAAGCCAGGAGGCAGTGGGGGAGCAAGGCTGAAACCCTTAGGCATCACCTGTCTCAGGCAGGGTGTCCCCAGGCCGGAGAACCCTCAGAGGCCCCTTTTGTCTCATGACCTATACCGGCAGCCCCCGTCTGGCTGGGCCAGGCCGTGCCCGGAACCCCGGAGGACGCACAGGGCTGGTGTCCCTGGCCTCCGGGAGGACCGAAGTGCTGGTCCGTGCAGTCGATGAGAGCCTCTAAACAAGAACCGCCCCCACCCTCACACCCCCCAAAGGCTCAGAGGTGAGGAGGGGCGTGGCCAGGGCCTGGGTGTGGCCAGCAGAGCGGAAGAGCCCCGGAGGCACAGCATTTCTGAGTGGCGTGCAGCGGGGCCAGCAGGCTGGAAAGGTCGGCTGCTAGGAACCGGGGCAAAGGGTGAGGCTGGAAGCCTGGCGGGGCGTGGCTGTGGGCGTGGATCGCTGGACAGCTGGGTGAGAGGGCAGTGCAGGCTGGGTGGATGGGGCCCAGTTCCGGCTCTGCATGCCCGGCCTTCCCCACTCCTCCCCGGCCTCTCCTCACTGGGCAGCCCCCATCTGGACACCACGGAGACGCTGCTTTCCCATCCTAGCTCCACCCCACCCTCAGCAGGTCACTTGGCACTCTATGCCTCAGCTTCCTCATCTGTAAAAGGGGGTTGGAAGCTGGGTGCAGTAGCGAAGACCTATAATCCCAGTACTCTGCCCCTCCCCTAGCACAGCACAGCCCAACCCCGGGGCGGGGAGGGAGGGGCTGGGACCACCCACCTGTACGGCCCTGGGCCGGGGAGGGGAGTATTGCAGTAGGGCTGCTGTTGACAGCTGAAGTCATTGCCTACTCGAAGCAAGGGGACCCCTCCACTGCTACCCCATGGGTCTTCACAGGGCAGCTGGCCTGGGGCCAAGGGCAGTGTCATGTAGTAGCCATTGGTCAGCAGCTGTGGGGAGATAGGGATCTCGGCCAAGGTCTGTGGGTTCTGGAAGTTCCTGGAGGCTGCAGGACAGAGCAAAAGACAGATGGGGTGACAGGCCTTGTCCTGGTGACCAGCAGGCTGCCTTCACCAGCCCTGGGCACCCCCAACATAAGCCTCCAGTCCTGACCCCTAACACCCCCCATGAAGTGCAGAGACCAGACAGGCTTTGACGGTCCCCTCGGAGTCCCCAGGATAAAGCCCTTATCGTTACCCGCATCCACCCTGCAGGGACTCCCAGCTGGCAGCCCACAACTACAGGTATTGGTGAGGGGCTCCCAGAACACTGCAGCATCCCTTGGGCCCTCACCCCTATCCCAAACCCTAGACCCACACCACACACCATTGCTGAAGGCCACCACCAGCCAGATGGTGTCGTTGGCACCGGCACGCCCATCAAAGACACAGCGAGGCTGCTCCAGGGAGAACGTGGTGGCCGTGACCCTCCCTTCCAGGTCCCAGGCTGTGATCTGCGGTGTGTAGGGGACCAGCACTGTGCCCACAGGGGACAAAGGTGAGCAGTGGAGGTCAGAATGAGGGTCCCGGGGACCCTCTGCCCCTGGGACTTGCCTGGTCCGATTCAGGGGCTGCCAGGACCCAATCCCTGCCAGGCAACTCGGTTCCACCCTGGACCCCAACTCACCCAGGCACAAGCTGGGCTGCAGCCACGGCAGCACCCAGAGGAGCAGCAACCTGGGGCCAGGCTGTCTCTGGGGGAGCCCCATGACCACAGCAGGCTGAGCACCTGAAGCTGGGGCTGGTCTGGTCGCCTCAGGCTGCACCCTACCCCAGCCCGTTGGGCCCAGAGGAGCTGGTTCCTCAGGGAGGGCAGGAAAGACCTGCGCATGCACAAGCACCCTACCTCCCAGCACTGAGAGGGGGCTGGCTGGGTTCTGGTGTGGGCGGGCCAGGGAGACCGCAGGGCCAGCTCAGACTCCAGGCG
The DNA here is from genome assembly GCA_004363535.1 of Dasyprocta punctata. NCBI lineage: Eukaryota > Metazoa > Chordata > Mammalia > Rodentia > Dasyproctidae > Dasyprocta > Dasyprocta punctata. The sequence goes on from RJWM01001749.1 coordinate 122,159, forward strand.
GATGCGACCCCACCCAGCCTCCCAGGCAGGGGGCGGAGTCCCCCCAAACCTGGGCTCTGGGCCACATGCCTGGGATTCCTGCGCCCCAGGTGCCTGGAGCATCCCTCTGGTGTCCACCCCCACCCAGGGAGAGGATGGGGAGCTGAGGGCAGGGCCTCCCCAACCTGCCCACTCTAGCCCAAGCCCGTGCTGGAGCAGTGGCTACAGTCTCCCTGTGCCCCAGCCTCAGTTTCCTTTTACTTGGGAAGATCCTGGACTACGGAGCCCTTAAAGACAAGCCTTCCACTCACCTAACCGCCTCAGGCCGCATCCTGTATATATTTTAGCTGTAAGTCATATACAATAAAACCCACGTCTCGGTGATTGCTCATAGATTCCCAGGGCTGTGCTGTCCTCACCACTCATTCTAGAACTCCTCCATCACCGCGCAAGTAAACCCTGTGCCTTCACCATCACTCCCCATTCCCCTTCCCCTAGCAATGCTCAGCTCTCGCCTGCATGGATTTGCTGTAAGGGTTTCACAGTAATGGGACCATGCATCTGGCTTCTTTCTCTCAGTACTTGGCAGGGTCTGTCCATGGTGCAGCCTGCAGTGGGCTCTGTTCCTTTTAAAGGCTGAGTAATAGTCCATCACTCAGACAGCGTGGTTTACTGATTCATTGGCAGATGGGTATTTGGGTCTTTCCACTCTGTTGTGAATCACAGGACATCACACATTTGCATACTCATGTAGGTGTGGCCATATTCTGGTAAAATCGCCCTGGGTTTATCCCTGGAAGTGGAATTGCCCACATGGTCCCCCTCTTTTTGAGGAACTCCCTGTTCCCCAAAGCAGCTGCATTTACATTCCCACCAGGTGGGACGAGGATCTGATTTCTCCACATTCTGAGGCTGAGTATATTCCCTTGTAGTTTTGAGCTTAGATTTGCATTTCTTGACTGACATTAAACATACTTTCAGGTATTTGTGGAAAGAGATCTAGTCAAGTCCTTTACTCTGTTTTGTTCTGTTTTTGTAGTCCACAGATTGAAACCCGGGCCTTCCTTGGCACATACCAGGCAAGCTGCACCCCCAGGTCCTAGCCATAGTCCTGCCCACAGCCCCAAGCACGGCTGGTAATGGAGATTGAACCCAGGGTCTTTACACTCAGTTACTTTCCCAGCCCCTTTTGTAGATTTTTTGAGACAGGGAATTGCTAAATTGCTGAAACTGGCCTTGAATTTGCAATCCTTTGGCCTTAGCCTCCCAGAATGCTAAATATGCACCACTATGCCTGTTTTTGTTTTGTTGTCATCGTTGTTTTTCGAGCCAGGATTTCACTATGCAGTTCAGGCTAGGTTGAACTCACTGTATAGCACAGGATGGCCTCAAACTTGCAGTGATCCTCCTGACTCAGCCTCCAGAGTACTGGGATTATAGGTGTGCACTACCATTCCCAATTTGGCTTTAACTTTTTTCGGTTTGGTTTTGTTGTTGATTTCTGAGTTCTTTTAATATTCTGGCTACTCGACAGTGTATGATTTGCAAGTATTTTCTGCGTCCTGATCCTCGGTGCTGTCAGGGGCCAGCACCCAGGCTCTGGAGAAGCCGTGAGGGCAGCAGCGTCTGGGGCTCCCTAACTCTGTGCTGAGGCCATGTGAGTGTGGCAAGTCTCAATTATGGAACCAAAAGGGTCTGGGGCCCAGCCAAGATGGGGGTCTCTGAAGCCTCAATGTCCTTTTTGCATGGGGTAACTTACCTATGAGGCAAAGGCTTGGACTCACACTACCAGGCCGCTTTAATGTGTCTTTTTATTTAGAGATACGCTCACTGTGCAGTTAAGGCTAGCCTTGAACTCACAGTGATCTTCCTGCCTCAAAAAAAAAAAAAAAAAAAAATTAAAAAAAAACTTTTAAGTGACAAAAATGCTCTAATTATTAACATATTCTTGGGCTGGGAGTTTGGCTCAGCGGCTTACGAGCCTGCCTGACAGGTGTGAAGTTGTGAGTTCGAGCCCTGGTGCCACAAAAAAAAAAAAAAAAAAAAAAATTCTTAGTACTGATGTGAAACAGATTTTTGTGTGTGTGTGTGACACCAGGGACTGAACTCATGACCTCACTGAGCCAAACTCCCAGCCCTATTTTTTTGCTGGCAGGTTCGCACTACGTAGTTCAGGCCAGCCTTGCTCACGTTGTAGCCCACGTCAGCCTTGGACTCACAATGCTCCTCCTACCTCAGCCTCCGGAGTGCTGGGATTAAAGGCATGCGCCACCACGCCCAGCTTTTTTTTTTTTTAAGAGAAAGGGGTTCATGACGGCCCTAACGTGGTCCTGGGCGTCCCTCCAGGCCCAGGGCACAGTTGTTCCTACTGGGCCAGCAGCAAGGGCGGGACTGGATGGGGTGTCTGCTCCTCTTGAGGCTCCAGTCTCTGCCTTTGGACCCCTGTCCTCTCCGGTGCCATGGACACGGCAGGACGGGCCCTGTGTGAACCCGTTTCATACCAGGCTCCCAGAGAAGAGGGATGATGGGCTCTGCACACAGCGGGCGAGGACGTGCGTGGCCTGGGGACGCTGCGGCCACACCACAGTCTGGGTCTCCCTTCCCAGGTGGGTAGCAGATGTAAGGCGCCTGTCCTCAGGGTCAGATGTCGCACATGCATGTGCACCCCCCACCCAATGACATACACAGTGGGCCTGCGAACTGTGGCTACAGGGCCTTTATTGCAAATAAACTGTGAGGTATAAGAAGCGGACCCAGGGCCTGCGCCCGCCTGGCTGAGGAGGACCAGCCCCTCTCCTGCCAAGCCTGGTGCGGGGGCCCAGAGCAGCCTCGAGGACACGGCCGTCCCTGATGAGGTAGCTGCATCATAGGCCCCCCAAGTCCTTCTTCCAGGGCTGCCAGGCGCCCATGCAGATCCCTGCCTGAGGGGAGCAGGAGAGGTGGGCAGAGCTGGCTTTGGGAGCCACCCTCGACCTGTGTCCCAGCCTCTCAGGGCAACCTAGGGGCCAGGGTGGCTGGCAGAGGCAGGCCTGGCGGTGCTGTGGCTCACTGCTGCTCCAGGCAGTCCTCGGTCACCCCCTGCGCGGCCAGCTCGGCCAGCACATTCTGCAGGTAGTTGGGGTCGGGGTAGCCGTGGCCCGTCACGTTGCGGTCCATCTCTGTCTTATGGTGGATCTCGTTCCACACCACTGTGTCCGTCTCGCCTGTGGTGCTGGACGTCCCGATTGTGAAGATGAGTCGCCTCTTCCAGGCCACCTTCAGGAGCTCCAGGACCTGCAGGGAGGGATGGGGTCAAAGAGGGAGGGACAGGAGGAGAGGAGAGGAAAGGGAGGACAGAGAGGGAGGCCAGTGAAGAGCGAGCTGGGAGGGCGGCTCCTCCACCCCATCCCACCGCAGCAAGCTCAGCCAGTACCGCGCCCTAACCCGCCAGTGGGATCCCCAGGACCCCAGCTGCAGACCCGCCAGCACCATGGGCTCTTACACAAGTGTTGGCCTGGCCAGGCGGCCCCATCTAAGTAGTGGGCACCACCACCTACACGGTCACTCAGGGTGGAGCCCAGGCGGTACCTGAGCATGCTATCCTTAACACAACCCATCCTGGACACACTGCCTGCCGCCCTTGCTGCTGGTATCTAGGTCTCTGCCTCTGTCTCCCCACTGCCTAACCAGCCTCCGTTCCTGGCCACCTAGGAGTCCTGGCTCAGGGCTGAAGATGTGGCTCAGTGATGAGGGATTTGCCAGGTGTGGTCCTGGGTTCCTTCTCCAGGAATTCGGGGGGAAAAAAAGAGCCCAGGGTCCACCCAGCGGCCAGAAGAGCATTTCCTAACTGATTCACAGCAGCCCCTCCCATGGCTTCGGGGTGCCAAGGGTGTCCCCTTCCCGTGAACACCCTGCTTATTAGGGTTGGACTAGAGGGCAGCCTGGCCTTCAGCCTCCACCCACTGCTGTCCCCTGGGAGGCACTTTCAGACCTCCTATGGGGTCTTAGGCAGCCAGAATGGCTCAGCCATGGGGGTCCCCAGTGCTCCTGTGGCTTCTCATGGCCCTGACTCTGAAGAGCAGGAAGCCTGTGAAGCTGGGGCACTGCCCCTGGGGAGAAGAACCGTATGCTGGCCTCCCCCTTGGCTCTCATTGTCCCTGACACTAGAAGGTGAGTGAAGCAGGCGCACGGCTGGAGGGTCTTACCTTGCGGCCCTGGGCATTGTCTGGGAGGTAGCACTGGCGGGGGAACCCTCTGGCGGTGAATGGCTTCCCAGGGTTGGGGTGCTCAGGGCCCTGTAGGAGGAAGGCGGGATGGGAGGGCTATGGCAGCACCACCTGCAGCAGAGGTCAATGGGCATGGAGCTGTAGTGTCAGCCCCTGACCTGCCAACTGGGTCTGCGCCTGTGCTCAAATTAGACACAGCTGGCGCCTCCAAGGCCCACGGTCAGGGAGGCCTCCACCCACACCCAGCCTCCCTCAGACCCTGCCTGCCGCCCTGGGAACCCTGCAGGAGCCAGGGTAGACACTCCTGCGTCTCTGGTAACCCTCTGGGCACTGGGCTCTTGAGGCCTTCCTCGGTCACTCCACAGTCAGCTCTAAGATGTGGTCCTCTGGGTGGCAAACTGGATAAAAGGGGGAAGGGTGGGATGAGATGGGCCTTGTGCCCTGCCGTCTACTGAATGGGCCAAGTCCACGCACAGCTCACAGTCCCCTGCGCTGTGGCTCTCACCTTACCAGCAGTGTTTCCACACTGAGCCACGTGGAAGTGGAAGAGGGCCACGAGAAAGGCACAGGGCTCAGATCTCACTCATGTCCAGGCACGGTCCAGTCTACCGCCAGGAGCTAGGGGCTGGTGTGGCTTTGGACCCCAAACCCGGGCCTGAGTCTGGTTCCTGAGTAGGTCTCTCAAGAACAAGGGTCTGTTGGGCATGGGGTGACTCCCTGCAGGCTCCTCATGCAGCAGGTCCCCTTACCTGGATGCCATGGGGAATGCTGTAAACTATGAGTATCGTCCCGCAGTCCTCGTGGCCGGGGAGTGACACCTGGAACCTGAACACCTCCATCTTTCCCTGGGGCTGGGTGCCGGTCTTCTCCCCATAGATGGTTTTGCAGGAGGGACACTGCAGACTGCCGTCCTAGGACAAGGCAAATGCGTCTGAGCCACGGCTCCAGGTGAAACTGGACAGTCACCTAGCCTAGGTGACAGAAGTCATGCAGCATCCAAGAAGCCTCCTCTCCCAGAAACTGGCTTCCAACAATGAGCTGTCAAAAGATAAGTTTGAGAGCCAGGCATGGGGGTGCTTGCCTGTAATCCCAGCATTCAGGAGGCTGAGGCAGGAGGACTGCCATGAGTTCAAGGCCAGCCTGAACTACATACTAAGACCTTGTCTCAAGAAACCAAAAAACAGAGCCAGGCATGGTGGCACACACCTTTAATCCCAGCACTCAGGAGGCTGAGGCAGGAGGATTATTGTGAGTTCGAGACCAGCCTGGGTCACAAAGTGAGTTCAAGGCCAGCCTGAACTGCATAGTCAGACCCTGTCTCAAAAAATAGGGCCGGGGATTTAGCTCAGTGGCCTGTCTGGCGGGCACAAGGTTGTGAGTTTGAGCCCCGGTACAAAAAAAAAAAAAAAAAAAAAAAAAAAAAAAAAAAAAAAAAAAAAAAAAAAAAAAAAAAAAAAAAAAAAAAAAAAAAGAAAAGAAAAGAAAAGAAAAGAAAAGAAACCAAAAAACAGAACCAGAGATACAGTCCAGCGGCACTATGCCTGCCTGGGAAGTGTGAGGTCATGGGTTCAATTCCCGATACCAAAAAAAGAAACCAAAAAACCAAGCCGAGGACACAGCTCAGCAGCGCAGCGCCTGCCTGGCAGGTGCGAGCTCCTAAGTTCGATTCCTGGTACCAAAAGAAACCAAAGAACAAAAACAAGAAACATCAAAAGATTTTATACCACAGCCTCATGGAATTCTCATAAAGGGGCAAGAAGACATCAAGAGACCCCCCAGGCAGGAAAATCAGGCTTGTGAGCGCCTCCAGCCTCATCACCTTTAAAATCAAACAGGTTGGGCTGGGGATTTAGCTCAGCGGCACAAGCACCTGCCTGGCAAGCATGAGGTCTTGAGTTTGATTCCCGGTACCAAAAATAAAAATAAAAATAAAAAAATATAAAACAGGTTGCGAAGACTTGTGGCCACTGCAGGCCAGCCCCTAAGGATGCGCAGGGTGCAGCAGAGGCCCGGGCCAGGCTGGACAGCTGTCATGCAATTTGGTTCCCTCTGCCCTCCCAATCTCTGCATACCCTGGCAGCCGGGGGTTGGCACTGAGGAATGTGCGGGCCTCTTTCTGGGTAGAGGGGACACAGAAGACTATGGTGCCCTGCTCTGACCCTTTTCTTCACCAGCACAGGGCTGACAGCAGAGGGATGTCACAGAAGATGTCAAAGGCGTGGAAGTGACAGGGTGAGATGGAGCTGACAGCTCAGGAGAGCCCAGCATCTTCCCAAGCCTGGCTGGAAAGCTGGGGTGCCCAGCCTCACTGGTCCCTTTGAAAGCAGGGGCAGCCTGAGACAGCCAGCAGAGTCTGCAGAAAAGTCTCCAAGTCATTTCCAGGCCCTGACTATCTTGCCAGCAGCAACCCCATGCCTGCCACCCAGAGCCCAGCAGCCAACCCCATCTGGCTGCAGGACAAGGACTGCAGCTATCCCTGGGCTGCTCCTATCAGAGGCAGCAGGTTGTTTCCGCCCACACCCAGCCGCCGCAGGCAGGCACCTTGTTCCCGTTGCAGTACATGGCTAGCAGGCACAGCAGGTGGAAGGCGTGGCTGCACCTGGTGAGGCGGCCCACGGTCATAGGCCCGAAGGTCTTGCTGTTGGTCACGTCACTGTACCCAGAAACCACAGACAGCTTCTCCATGCAGATCATGCAGTCCTAGGGGGACCAAACACAGGCACACTTGCCAAGCTGGCTGGAGAAGGCTGTTGTCTGTTCCAGAGGCTGGGAACACAGGAATCGCCGGGCCCTGTGCCCAGGAAGGGCTAAGCTGAAGCAGGGGCCTGTGGGGCAGTGGGAACAGCAGGATGGAAGGACAGGAGGAGGAGAGGCTCAAAGATGCTTTCCCCAAGGACACAGGAGAAGAGATGGGGATCGCAGGTGAGGGAAGAGAATGTGCTCAAACATGAAGAGCACATAGGCAGCTCAGGGTCACCGGGTGGATGTGGGCAGCTGAGACCAGGGAAGAGCCAGATGTGGGTCATAGGCTCAGCAGCCACCTGCATGGTGGCCACAAGGACAGTGATCTGCAGAGGAAGAGCACAGGGCCAGGAACCCGGGGTGGAGAGAGAGCTGTCTGGGGAGGGGCACAGAGAGGCTCCATGAAGAGAGGGGATGTGGATGATTTTAAGGCTTCTGTTCCCTTTCTTACCCAGACTTTCTCATACTCAATTCTCAGGACAAAGCAGCCCCTGGCTCTGTGCTCCACTCCTGACCCTGAACCCCTCTAGGACTTCCAGGAGTTCCCAAACTGTGGCTCAGCAGAGTGAGGGTCGGGGCCCACTGAGGACGTGGCAGGGGCCTTGCAGGAACCCTGACCTGCACTACCACAGCACTCAGGCCAGGAGCACCACCTGGACAAGGCTACCTTGTTGGGCAGGGAGGCCACACCAAGCCCTGGTGCTGGGACCCCTGGCCCCTGGGGTGGCCTCACATAGGCTACAGAGTTGGGGTTGTGTTGTGTTTGTTGTTTTGCTTGGCAATACTAGAAATTGAACCCAGGGCCTTTGCAGTGATCTACATTCCCACCTCACCTGCTGTGTGTATGTGTGTCTTTTTGAGACAGGGTTTCACTATGCAGTTCAGGCTGGCCTTTAACTCACGTTGTAGCCCAGGCTGGCCTGGAACTTGCAGCAATCCTCCTGCCTTGGCCTCCTGAGTGCTGGGAGTATAGGTGTACACAACCATGCCTGGCCCTAGGCTGGGCTTAAAACTGAGATCCTACTCCCTCAGTCCTCCAGTGCATAGGGATTATGGGTCTGTGCCACCATGCCTGGCTCAAAAAAGAGTTTTGCTCAGGAGTGCAGCTCATCCATGAGATGGGAATGACAGGTCTCAGGTGCCCTGGCCACCTTGTCTTGGAGCCCCTAACTCCCTCTGGAGGCTGGAGCTGAAACCACTGAGCCTAGAGCATGGTGCCTGCCCCAGAGACACCTGGGAAATACCCTGAGGGCCAAGCAGGCTGGGGTTCTCTTCCCGTGGCATTTGTTCTTGTCTCCAAACAAGAACTACTACAGTGTGGCGCCCAGGATGCGTACCTCATCTGGAGGGGTCTTCAGCTCCTCAGTGTAGTTTCTGATCACCTGTTCTGGCTCTGGTTTTAGAGGCCCGCCTGGAAGAGAAGGGCAGGTAAGCGGGGTCCCAGGCGTGCAAGTTGGGGAGGGTGATGCCGGGAGGAAGGTGGACAGGCAGAGATCCAAGCTGCAGGAGAAAATGTTAACAGGGCTGAGACAGAAGATTAGCACGCAAAACAGGATACCAGCAGCCCCACCAGGCCACCCGCATGAAGTGGGCCCAGACCAGGGGCCCTGGAGGAGGTGGCGGTGGTTGAGAATGGGCAGAAAGAGAGTAGCACCTGCATCTCTCCTAATCATGCCCCAGGAAACTCACCCCAAGCCCTGTGGTGGATCTCAGAAACACCCAACAGCAGCTTTGAGGATAAACTTTCCCTAGACCACTCTGAAGTACAATTTCTGCAACCTTCATCACTCTTGCATGGTGATTTCAGTGAGGTGAGATCTGAGTCCACCTGTCCCAGGAACCTAGTGCTCGTGGGCATCTGTGTGTGTGGTCCCGGCAGACAACACCATGCACCACTGGCTCAGAACTAGGAGAAGCACCCTGGCTGCCCCCAGTGGATCCCCAGCCACATACATGAAGGGACAAGAGCTCCCAGCAAGTGTATGGCACAGCTGGGGTTTTCCAGGCAGTGGCAGAAGGATCCCATGGCATTGAAACCAAGCCTAGGCAGGGGGAGAAGGTGGGAGCAGGGGATCAGCAGAAGCAGCCCTTGGCAGGGCTCCTCATGCCATCTCGAGGGCATGGCACAGCCCATGTTTCTGAGAACTGAAGGGGTTCCTGGTTTGAGCCTAAAATCACGGCCCTCAGTCTGTGCCTACAAAGACATAAATCCACGGGCTCAAAAAACGAACCTTCTCCAGACCAGAGAAGGTTGGTGACAGCTACCCAGGAAGTGGCTGGCTGTAGTAGAGGGCCTGCCATCAGGAACACTGGGCTTGATTCTGGCTCTCATGCTGGCTCTCATGAATCCTATCACCTCGGAGCCCCAGTTCCCTGAGCTAAGAGCAGAAGCCCAGTACCTAACAAAGTGTCACTGGTATAAGGCTTCAGCTGCCAGCACCTGAGAAGGGCAGTGCCTAGCAGGGGATACCACATGTGGCCACTCGTACCTATCCCCATCCCCACACACTCCCACCCCATCCCCACTTCCATATGCCACATACACACCCGTACCCATACAGACTTCCAGAACCCACAACTTGCTCACTGGTGAGAAAGCCAGGCCAAAACAATGAGCAGAGGCACAGGGCACCAGCATCGGCCAGGACACCCACCCGGAGGAAGCCTTTCCTTTTAGAAAAGTCCGATGGCTATAGGACAGTCTCCTGGGGACCCACAGACCCCCTCAGCAAGGAGCAGGTCCTTGGGTCAAGTAAGGCTGGCTGGGCACCACCCCTCACTCATATGGCCTTTCAGAACTGAAAGGAGCTGACATGAGCTACCCTTATGGTGTTGGGTTCAAACCCCAGCACCATACACATACGCAAAGGCTGGCCAGGTGACTATCGCCCCACAAAAGGGACATGTGGGCCCAGGAAGGCCAGAGGATCCCAAACAGGCTGGGTGCCCAGGCTGCTGCCCACCTGTCTGCCCGCACCCATCTTCACAAAGGCAGCTAAGAGCAGCATGTGTGGTGCCCAGGGCTGGGATCAGGAGCCTAAAGCTACCCCTTCCTGGACACAACTCCTGGCCTGTGAGGTGGGGATCAGACAAGACAAAGGTCATGATCAGAACAGCTGTCACTCTTTCACCTGTCCATCCTGGTCCTCTCAGAGCAGCCCACCTAAGGCACAGGCACCACTCATGCTGGAGACATCTGCAGGTCACAAAGCCAGGGATGGCTTGAGCTGCAATAGCAAGCCAGGCTAGCAGGGCCACAGTCATTCCTGCATAGCACCATGGCACCTCACGGGCCACCAGAAGAGCTCAGAACTTACTACCATGCCAGCCTTATCACAAGTGCCATACCTTCCATGGCTCTGAAACCCCTTCCTGCCACGCCACACGACAGGCAGGGCAGAGGTCAACAGAGAACCCAAGTGGCTCAGCTCTGGGCCCTATGGCAGGGCCCTTTCCTGAGACACACTGGCCTCACTGGAGGGACTATTGTCCCTTCATCCCTAGCTAGGCCTCATTAGCACCTTGATGTTTACAGGATCCTTAGGAACAAGCCCCTCTTGCTCCACTGTGCCTGGAAAACAAGACTCCCAGAAGCCACCTCTGCTGCCAAGCAAGGGCAGGGAGACAGGGCCACAGGGAGCTGGGCAGGTCAGAGAAGAGCAATTTGCATGGGAGAGCCGGAGCAGCGAGACTCGGAGGAGGCTTAGCAGAGGCCAGAAAGCGTTTGTGAACAGGAACTACCTTTCACGGACATTTTCCTTAGTTTCTTAACTGAGCTGTGACTTTTAGAGGCCAGGCGGGAGGCGGGAGGGCTGGCGGGCTGGGGTGCGCGGCTAAGACACACGGGGAGTCCAATGGCTGACATCAGCACACTCGTCATGCCTGCACGGGTGCGAGATCAGACATGCAGGGGAGAAACATTAGAAGGAGCATGTGGCACTCGACACCCACAAACCCTGCCAAGTCCAAGGTGGCACCAGAAACGGCTCCCAGGACCTATAAATCTTCTGGGGAATGTGGCCTACTGGAGGCTGCCTGGGCTGCACTGCAGGTCGGTAACCAGGCCTGGTGACGTGGCCTGCTCACCAGCACCTCGCCGTGGATATCCCCAGGCCTCAGGTATCTGCACAAGCACTTGCCTGTCCCTAGAGCATGCAGAGGGGCAAGGTCAATGGCTGTAGGAGGGCAGAGGACAAAATGCCACCCCAGGAAGCTGCCTGAGCAGTTCTGGGTGGCATCTTTCCATACCGGGTGCAGGGAGGGGGAGCAGATGCGGCAATAGGGCAGGGCACAGCCAAGCTGCAGAAATGGGGAGGGGCGGCCCGAGCAGCGCAGGCACCGATCAGGACTCAATATGGACTGCCTTCCGGGATCCTGAGCCCAGGACCTTGGAGGAGAACGAGAAGGGCCCCACGAGGGGCCCCCGCCCGGCCTGAGCGGCACCAGCGCGTGGGCTTGGAATCAGGGACAACACCTCCCCTCCCCCCGCCATGAGCAACCTGCTGTTTCGGAGGTCTGGCTGGATAGCAACCAAGGAACATCAACCAACTTTTGTTTTGTAGATTTGGCCAGGCCTCTGGTCAGCAACCCAAGCATGTCTTTACAGTGGGTAATGTAGCAAGTATGGGGGATTCTCTTCTGCCTTGTCTTTTATTATTAATAAAATATTAAAAAAAAAAAGAAAAGAAAAGAAATGGGGAGGGGGCCTCCCCAGCAGGGCTGGTTTCAAGGGCTCAGGCTCACCAATGACCCCAACACCTCTAGGCCTGACCACACCCTCTTGGCTTGTGGTCACACTGCCTCCTGCAGGTTACTGTCTGCTTTCCATGCCCCGTGTGACCTGTCCTGTCTAGGTGACACAGCTTCAGTGACACTGCTGAGACAGGAACACTGCCCCTTAGGACTGCTCCTACTCTGAAGGAACCCAGGGCCCTCAGCTGTGGCTTCTTTCACTGATGCCACCAGAGAAGGAGCTGCAGCGGGCAGCAGTCCATGCACCAGGCCAGTCACTGTGGCCAGCACAAGAAGAACAAAGGCTCTTGGCCCGACCAATGTGCCCAATCAGGGACAGAGGCAGAGGGCAGCCACTGGTAGCCTGGGCAGCACAGCTGAGTCAGGCAGGGGCACTGTGGCAGCCACTCAGCCAGAGACCAAAGTGCACGTTGGAAGAGCTGGGTCACTGCAATGCCACGTGCTTCCCAAGTTGTTGGAGACTCAGATGCAACTAATTCCCTTGGAAACTAAATGTCAGAGGGACAGAAAGACAGTGGCACAGGTGGCTGAAAGATTGGACAGACCAGAAAGACGAGCAGTGTTTCTAAAGAGAACCCAGAGGCTCTGTACTGACCACGTCCTCTGACAGGAACACATCCCCCATCAGCGCCCCACTTAGCTCTTCAGCACCACCTCTAAGAAGGCCTTGGCCTCCCTAGTCAACCTGTAGACCGGGCCACATCCCCTGCCCACTTCCAGCTCCTTCACCTGCTTTATTTATCTTGTCAGCACTTTCCTGTCTGAAATCAGCCATGCACCTGCTAGTTGACCATCTTTCCCTCAGCATGCGTCCCATGGGTAAGGGTACTGCCTGCCTATCGCTGTCTGATCTGTAGGTGGCACAGCATATGTGTCTGCTGACGAATGAAGACATTCTAGGGCCACTGTCACCAGCCACAGTCATGACACTCCTGCCCTGTCCAACACAGGATCCAGCACCCTGAACTCCAGCCAGACACCAGTCTCCATGCAGTTGCTTGAAAAATCAGCCTTGCTCCGTGACTCTATCTTCCTGTGAGAAGTCTGAAAACCGCCCTCCACCTGACACATCACAGAAACAGCAAGTGACGGCTGGGATGGTGTGAGGGGTGCTGAGCAGGTCAGTTCATCTCCCTCAACAGCAGGGGCTCAGGGACAGCCCCCAAAGCATCTTAACAGCTAGGGCAGCAGCCAAGGGTTTTCCTGAGTGCATTTCAAACTACGCCTCAAAAGAGTGCAGCCCCCATTCGCAGACTCTCAACCCCCAAATACAAACACCCCTTCTGAGCACCAATGGCCAGCCTTTCACTCAGAGGTGGGGCAGACAGGCAAGCTAGTCCTCCTCAGTAGTAGCTTCCCCCAAGTTCCCACCCAGTGTCACTCCTCCCCAGCTGGTGGGTCCTGGGCAGGCTCCTGGTTGCAAATGCTGCTTCCTCTTTGGCAGGCAGGATGTGACGAGCTGGCCCCAGCCCCGCAGGCCTGGCCCCATGCCACAAAAGCAAGGGCTGGGCAAAGTGTACCCAGGGAGCGGCCACCTGGAGGCATGGCTCCTCCAGCCCACATGGTCCTGCCACAACATGACCACCTGGTTGTAAACCAACCTGCAGAAACCTGTCCCCAAATGCTCACCTCCCTGTGGCTGGGTGTGATGTATTCCTGAATCCATAAACGTGGTGAGAGAGGACATTCTTGGCCCTTGCTTCATTCCCTGGTGTCCTAGAAAATGGTCCCACTACCAAGTACCAATCACAAAGCCTTGGATCAACTGATTGATCAGCTGACTGATTTGGCAGGGCCTCCTGCCTGAGCTGGATCTACATCCCCAGCCCTTTTTATTTTCAATTTTGAGAGTCTTGTTAAGTCACCCAGGATGGGCTGTAACCTGCCATCCTCCTGCCTCAGGATCCCAGAATGCTAGGATTACAGATGTTACCACAATGTTCAGCTCAGAGTCTTGAATTTAGGAAGGGTGGCGCTCTGGACACCTGTACCACTTTCCACTATTCCCCAGCTGGAACCAAGTTCCTGAACAGGTTAAAATACTTGCCAAGGGGCTGGGGATGTAGCTCAGTGGTGTAGCACTTACCTACCTTGCATGAGGCCATAGCCTTCATCCTTAGCAATGCAAATAAATAAAAAGTAGAAGAATTAAAAATAAAAACCTGTTCACCTCCAGAACTGCTGTGAGAGTTGAGGTGACAGTGACATTGAGAACAAGCAGGGACACAGCCTGGAGAGGGCTCGTGCTAACAGATGCCCAGGCACACTTGAAAGAAGTGACTTGAATCTGTGTCAGCCTTGGTGACCACACGATCAGGTCCTGCCACTGTGAGGGCCACATGAGCGCCTGGCCTGTTAATGGGTGACCTTTGTCCACCAGCACAGAGCCACATCCCCACACACGTGCACACGGTACCATCGGACTCACCACAGCACCGACACAACTGTACCCAGAAGTGGACTGGAACTTTCAGGTCACCTCTCCCCTGGGCCCAACTGAGGCATCAGGGGCATGAGCTGGGCACCCTCCACCCTTCCCGCTGTCCCTCTGCAGGTTCCTTGTCCCTCCCAGCTGGGGCAAGGGTCTATATCTCCAGACCGCCCTCCTGAGAGGCACACCCACACTCCTGCTGCCCTTGGGATGCTCCACTTGTCTTTACCACAGTCATTACCCACTCAAGACTCTACCTGACTCAGGAGCACCGAAGCATCATGGGAAGAGCCTGGATCCTAAAGCCAGAACATATGAGGTTGAGTTCCTTCTCAGCTTTTGAAATTCTTAGGAGCCTCAGCTCCCTCAAATATAAAGTGGGAGCCAGGCATGGTGGTGCACACCTTTAATCCCAGCACTCATGAGGCTGAGGTAGGAGGAGCATTGTGAGTTCGAGGCCAGCTTGGGCTACAACGCGAGCGCAAGGCCGGCCTGAGCTACATAGTGGGACCCTGCCTCAAAGAAACTAGGGCTGGGAGTTTGGCTCAGTGGCTTAAGCGCCTATCAGGTGGGCGTGAGGCTGTGAGTTTGATCCCCGGTGCCGCAAAAAAATAAATAAAATAAAATAAAAAAATAAAGTGGGAATAAATGTTTCTACCTCACACTGTTATTTAGGGATGAAACACATGAGCACACATACGAGCCCCTCACCCCTCGTCTGAATTACTGTCACGATGACCACATGACTGTGACAACGGGACCCTGCAGGCCTTCCACCTCCCTCCTCACCACCTCTCCAGCACCAAGTCAGAAGGCTCCAACCTCCGCATACCTCCACCTCAGACCTTGCCCAGGTGTGAGGCCGGGTCCCACCTGTCCATCTAATCATCTCTAACCTTCTGTGCTGACACAGCGGGCCGCCAAAAATAAACGCAGTCACCAATTCCCCCGATCAGCTGCAAACAATGGAGGTTTGCTGCACTGATCTGCTCCCTTTCTACACACTTCACAGCAGCCACAAGCTACTCCGAATAATTTCAGTGGTCGCCAACACCGTAAGAGGATGTCAGGGTGAGCAGCAACATAGAGGTAAAAAGCGATCTAAATGAACCCAAAGGTGTTTACTCAAGGCCAGACAAGACTAAGTATAGGCACAAGGCTCTAAGAACCCCAAGCCTATCCTGCCTACAGCATTTCAGGACAGAAAACTGGCTCTAACTGTAATCCCTTTTTTGGGTGTGTGGTCTTGGAAACTGAACCCAGACCCTCCCTTCCTCATCCCCTCCCCCTTTCCTTCCTTCCTTCCTTTCCTTATTTCTTTTTTACTTAAATTTTGAAGCTGGTTCTTGCTAAATTAGTAAGTTACCCAAACTCAGCTTGATCCTCCTGTTTCAGCCTCCTACAGCGCTAGCGCTACATGTATGTGCCACCACATTAGGTTTCTAACTGTATTTTTTTTTCCTAACTGTAATTTAATTCAATGCAAAAATATAAAAAGGCCAGGATTGGTCGCACACACCTGTAATCTCAGTTACTTAGAAGGCTGAAGTAGGAAGAGCACAAGTTTAAGACCAACCTGAGCAATACAGTGAGACCTTATCTCAAAAAATAAAAAGGGCTGGAGTGTAGCTCAGTGTTAGAGTGCTTGCCTAGCATGTGCAAGACCCTGGGTTCCATCCCAATACCACACACACACACACACACACACACACACAAAGAATTTGTTTTAAAGATGCGAAAAGTCCACACCAGGGGACTCCTCAGGCTCCGCTCCCCCAGAGGGCCGAAGGAGGGGCGGGCGGGCTCACTCCCTGGCAATGCGCCATCACCAGAAAGAAGCACTGCTCCCCAGAGCTCCTTGGGGTTGGCCGAGGACCCAGATGGTGGCAAGCCCCCACCCCATCACCTCCTCCCACAAGCCCTGGGGGGCTCTCTCTTCAGGGACCTACCTGCGAGCGCCTGCTGGACCCTGCTAGACTTTGCCATCTGCACGGGCACAGTAACGGGGACGCTTCCAAGGCTGCTGGAGGGACCACTGGGGAGCGAGGCACTTGGGGAGAAAAGAGAGCAGAGCTGAGTATTCGATGGGGTCTCCGAGGCAGCAGGGCTGCGGCGCATGCTGGACTGGAACAGGGAGCAGTAAAGGTCTTTCCTGTGTCCGCTTTCCCCGCTGACCCTGGGGAAAGAGACTCCCTGCTCTGCTTTCACGGGCACTTGAGCCTCTCAAGTGGATCCTAAAGGAGAAGTTCGCGATGCTTCGAGCTCGCTAGCTTCATCAACACGTGAGGCTCTCAGGGTTCTTGTGCAGAGTCAGGAAACCGGCAGAGGACACTCCTTAATGAGCAATCCTGCCCAAGGTCACCAGGGACAGGCCAAGTCAGCATATGAACTCTGACAGGACGCTCCCAGGAGGACTAGCAGCACTTCTGCGGATTCCTGCCGAAACTGCACCACCACATTCCAATAATGGGGAATAATCAGACAAACCCAGATTAAGGGTAGAGGGGTTGGGGAAGATGAAGAGTGATTGGGAACTGGTGCAAGAGAACAGGAAGAATGACGAACACCTGAAAAGCAGGAACATGCAGAGGACCCAGGGACACGCAGCGGGTAGAAGTGGAAAACTGGAGAAAACCAGAAAAAAAGCCTTTAGTTTAGTTCGTGGTGTTTGTTACCCTCGCAGTAATTAACTTCCTGGTGCTGAAGGCGCTCACCCTAGAAGACTCGATGCCTGGGCGCTGGAGCACTGGCCGGGCTCACACCTGGCCCTGGGCTCATCCCCAGCACTGCAGAAAGCACCACCATCAGCACAAATCACCGCCTCTCTTGGGTGGAAGACAGGGAGTGAGGGAGATACAAAAACTCTCAGACTATTTTTGTAACTTTTCTGTAAATCTAAGACTGGTACAAAATAAAGGAATTTTTCTGGATGTTTTAATTAATGAGAGCTCTGAGGCCAGAAATACAGTTTGATGACAGCACCTGCCCAGCACATGGAAGGCCGTGAGTTCAACCTCCAGCACCACCAAAATAAAACCTTTTTTTTTTTCGGTACCAGGGCTCGAACTCACAACCTCACGCCTGCCAGGCAGACGCTTAGGCCACGGAGCTAAATCTCCGGCTCTATTTTTTGAGACAGGGTCTCGCTACGCAGTCCAGGCTGGCCCCGAACTCACTTTGTAGCCCAGGCTGGTCTTGAACTCACAATGATCCTCCTGCCTCCGCCTCCTGACTGCTGGGATTAAGGCGTGCGCCACCACACCCGGTTAAAATTTTGATTCCCATAGCGATTACGTTCAGTCAAGCTCCACATGGAGAACCCTTGGCGGAGAAGGCCTGAGTTCCTGCCAGTTGTTCCTCCTTCCAATTCTTGGGTTCACTTCCTAAGATGATGAAATATGAAGGTTCAAAAACCCTCCCACATGGTCACTGCACTGGGTTCCCAAGGACCAGGACTCTGTTTCAAAGTCAGGTCTAGCCCAGAGCAGGACTGCTGCTCAGCCAATGGGGATGGACCCCACTTAGCAACCCTGACAGCTGCCAGTAAAGCAGCCAAGGCCTCCCAGGCCACCTCAGCTCCTGCCCCACCCTTGACCACAGTCACAATCCTGGGCCTGGGCACTACGAGGAGCAAGTAGACCTCACCCAAACCAGGAACCTTCATGCTCAGCTGGAGCTAAGGCCACCAGGGACTCCTGTGGGGTCTGGGGCAGGACAGGTGCCCTAGTACTTGCCTGAGTAAAGAAAGAGGTTTCATTCGAATTTTTTGGGAGTAGTTTTCTCAAATGAAATGGCCTATGTGGCTGATGAGCAGCAGATGAGCAACTTCTTGTCTTCCTTAGCTACTTTTAGCCCAAAGAGAAAGGCCGATATGGACCTACGCTTGCCTGGTACTGCAGAGGGGCTGGGAGCTGGACTCCTAGGCTGAGGTCTTAGTTCCACTGAAGTGTGTCATCAGGGGTAAGCCCCACCTCTTCCTCCTCCAACTTTTTTTTTTTTTTTTTAAGTGCTGAGGATAGAATGAGGGTCATCCCAGTGAACTATGTCCCAAATCGTTTTTATTTGCATTTTTTAGACAGGGTTTCATGAAGTTGCAAAATTGCCCAGGCTGGGACTGAACTTGCCAGCCCTCTGCCTCAGCCTCCCAGAATTCTGGGATTATAGGTGTGTACTACCACATGTGGCTTAACAATAGCCTTTCTGAGTGACTCAGAGGTTCTGTAAAGTGAAGCCACTCTTGACTCCAGCTCAGGCCTCCCAGGCAAACTCTTAGGGAGCACTGAGCTTCAGACTTAGGTAGGAAGTCAGAAAACTGCAGCTTCTCTCTGAAGCCCTATGAAATGAACAAGGATGTTGTGGGCTAGGGGAGAGGAAGCAAGCCCATGGTCCCCCCGAGAGATGGGGTCTCTGGTGGCTCCTCCTCACAGAGCACCAGGAAGTGGAATCCCCCCTCCCAGGAAATGGGGGAGGCCTGACTTGAGGTTCTATCACCAAGAGCTGGCACACAAAGCGGCTCACAGTGAGGCTCCCAGGAGGAAGCACTCACACCAGCTGTCTACACCACTACCAGAACCACATTCTGAAGAAAACCCTCCAACGTCATCACTTTTCCGTGTCTCTTACACAGCACCTCTCCATCTGTGTCCCTGCTGTGGTGAGCAGGAACCAAGCCCTACAAAGATGCAGCAGTTCCCAAGATGGGGACTTGGAGCTCTGGGATCCCCACCACCATCCTCAGAGGGCTCCAACTCAGAGTGTTCCCCAAGGTGGGGACCCTTCTAAGTGCCCTCCTTGTTCACGCCTATCCCGCTCCATTCCTGGTCTCCCTACCAGGCCCTCCCTGGTTTTCCTGTGAGGACCACCTCCAAATGGAGCCAAGCACACAACGCCAGTCTTTGACACAGACAGGATCTGACAATTCCAGGCAAGGGGCAGACGAGGAGGCTCTCCAGACAGGAAGGAGATTCAAAGCTTCTCCCCCACCAACATCCCTGGGATCTGGGCCACAGCCAGCACCAACTTGGAACACTGATGACATGTACTATGAGGACCCAGGTTGTGAAGTTCCAGACCCTGCTTCCAGTGCTGGCACCCAAGTAAGCTGTGTGCCCTGGGCATGTCAAGCCCTTTCTTGAGCTTCAATCTGTCTAGAGGATCAGAGTAACTCGAGAGGTCCCAGGGCGGTGGGGAGGCTCGATGCGAAGCCCAGGATAAATGCTCCAGGTCCCCCAGGTCTCTGAGGGGCAGAGGGAACAAAGGTAGGTCCTCAGGGTCCTCACTAAATTCTGTGATTAATGCCAAAGGAAACACAGAAACTGACCAGTCCAACCTCTTAATTGCAAGAGAGGAAAACAGAACTTTGGAAGGATCAGGGCTGCCAGGCCCCGCCTAAACCCATGATTCTAATCACACAGACAACAGCCATGTCCAGAAGCACCTGGCCAGCAGGAGGAGGAAAGAATCCCCCGACAAGTGAGGACAGCAGTGCAAGGCCACCATGGGTACAAGCAGGGCCGACTGGACAGCACACAGGCCACAAGCTGAACCAAGGCTCTGAGTTACAAAGCTGTTGGTCACGATCACCACCCAAGTCATCAAAATGCCATGCAAGGTGTGTCACACCTGCTATTACAGACAGGAGTGTGCATGACACACTTTGCAAAGTTTTCCACCCAACACCAGAAGTTTCGGTGCTTAAAGGGATAAACTCCAGCTACAAGGAAAACGTAAAGCCAGCAGCGCAGTTACAGATGACACAGCTTGTCATGTATTACTGCACATCCCCGGGGGACATGGAAATCACGCAGCCTGTTTCTCCACACTGAGCAAGAAGCAATTTGAAACCACATGCATTCCAAAAATAGAAAGACATGGGTTCCACTAAAACCTGGGATGTCACCAGCCACATGGCAGCTCTAGTGGCCACCAGCAAAGTTGGTTTTCACTGTCCTCAGACCTGCCCTACGCACCTTGCCACCGTCTCCCCTGGGTACCCAGTAACCTTCACCAGACACTGTTGGTATTCATTTGACTCTGAGAAGCTGACTACAGCCCCAGGGAGAACAAGGTGCCAGGAGTTCTCGGTTCTTCCAGCACCTGCTAGAATAAGAGGTCAGGTGACAATGAAGCCACTCTGGCTCTCGAGCCTGACAGAGAAGGATGACTGAGGAGCGTGGGTCAAGCTACAGATTAGGCATGGGAAACTCCTGTGTTTCAAAGCCTGGATAGGCCTGTGTAAGTGAAATGATACCCTTCCCAACCCCAGGAAAGTGGGCAAAACAGGTAGGGATCCACACCCACCCCAGGAGGCAGGCTGCTTTGAGGCCATCTCAACTAACACAGCTCGCTGGCCTTGTTCCACGGGCCCCAGTGCAGGGCAAGCAGCAGCTCGCATGGCTGACAACCCAGCAGCCACCTTCCTGCCACTTACCTGGCCTATGGCAGTAGGGCCTAGTCAGTGTCTGCAGGCCTCAAGTGAGACAGGAAGACCCTGACAGATTATTAGAGGGACACCAATGCACGTTCTGCGCTAGAAGGGAGCAAAGCCTCACTAAGTTACCCCCAGAATCCAAACTATAGCACTATTTAACAGATAGCCTCAAAATAATTTGTAAGACCACTGAGAGTGGTGGCACGTGCCTGTAATTCCAGCCCTCAGGAGGTTGAAGCAGGAGAATGGGTACAAATTCAAGACTAGCCTGGGCTACATAATGAGTTCAAGGCCAGCTTGAACTATATAATGAGACCTTGTCTCAAAAAAAAAAAAAAAAAAAAAAAAAATCAAAAAATAATAATTTGTAAGAATTTAAGGCTAGGGCCGGGGATTTAGCTCAGTGGCGTAAGCACCTGCCTGGCAAGCGCAAGGTTGTGAGTTCAATCCCTGGTACAAAAAAAAGAAAAAGAATTTAAGGCCTTAAGGTAGGTGACACTCACATGGGCTGGGGGTCATCTTGGAGCCCTACTCGCTCAGATCCATGTAAAAGCCCACATAGGGCCCAATGACACCTCCACAGGCTCCCAATTCTCAGAATATTTCTGACACAAATTCCTTCCTACTCCGGAAGAAGTTGCCCTGGAGAACTCTGACAGACCCAGGGCCCATCGCCCTCCACGTCCAGGGCCCTCCTCAATCACTGGCCTGGATGCCTCTGCTTCCTCCTCATCCCACCTTTAAGATGGTTTCGGCGCCTTTCCACGTGACCTGCGTGGCTTACTCTTGGGGGCCAGGGTTAATCCTGCTTCTGCCACTGTCTGGCTGCGTGGTCAACCTCACAGGCCTGGATGTGCCCTTCTGTAAAGTGAGGATGCCACCTACCTTGAGGCCACTGTGAGGACTGATGAACCCACTCACACAGCCTGGCGTGTAACAGAGTACCTGTCACACAGTATGACTCATGGAAGCTCACAGCTGCCTCAGAAACTCTTCTGAAGAGGTTCAGCTGCTCAAGAGGCTGCCCACTGGGTCATTGTCAACCCTGAGAAGCTTCGGCCCTCAGAGAGGGCTGGATGACAAGATGGCATCAGCCTGATGACTAACCATCAGCACAGATCACAAAATGCTCTCCTCCCTGGGGACCAGGGTAGCTGCAGGCCCACACATTCTATTATCACCCAGCCAGGCCACTCGTCCTCAAAGCAGCCCCCACCTTCCCCACTCCCAGCTCTCGGCAGTGAGCCCCCCAGTCACACCACTGGTAGGCCAAGGCCAGCAGACACTCAAGTGAAGGCACCACCTGGTCTGGACCAGATCTAGGATTTCATCACTCCTGACCAGGTGCTGAGAGCACCACAGGACACTCTGGGGGGCCTCTACCAGCTTGGGGGTGAGGTGATACCTGCCACCTTCTGCTAGCCTCACCTGGCTCCCAGCCCTCCTCTGAACTAGACTGTGGTTCACAGAACCATCTTCAGTGCCCAGCCCACAGCAAGAAACAACACACACGCAGTTCCGCAGAATGTCCTAGCTTGGCACTTCCCACGTGGCACGGGAGCACAGGCAAAGGGCTGCAACTTGGCTCTGTGGAGCCCTGTGCTCCTCCTGAGTGAAAGGTCTGACAGGTGGTGACCGGCCAAATTCCAGGATCAGAGGTCAGGGAATTCCAGGGACACCAGAGCACTACCAAATGAGACAAGACACCAAGGACAGCCGAGACAGGAGGCGCAAATCTGCAGGTACCTGGGTGAGTTCTTCCAGGTAAGTAAAAGCAGAAGTCTGGCATGCTGACAGGATGTTTGGGGCGGACACAATGACGAGAAATAACACAAGATACCTGGCTCCGCTGGACGTGGACGGTGCAGGGGGCAGGAGCTGTGGTCCCACGTGGGACAGGCTGGAGTGGAAGAGGGGCTGGCTCCCCAGGGATGGAGGGGCCCCACCCCAGGGGTTGGTGGTGTTGAGCCTCGGTGCAGATCTGGCCCCAGAGAGTGAAGGTTTGTTGTATGGGGCGAAGCCCTGGTGGGCCCCAAAGACAACAGTGGTCCTGTGGGAGGCCTGGGGGGTGGGGTACGCAGGGAGGTTGGTCATGGAGTGGCGGTAGCGGCCTGACATAGGGCCAGTTCCACTGCCATGGAGGCACTGTTGGCAAGAGCAGGCGATCCCCGTGTGGCCTGGTGGAGCAATGACAGTGGTCACTGGGTAAGGTGGGCCTACTTGGCGCCGCACACTCCGGCAGAAGCTGGAAGTTTTGTTGGTTTGTGTGTGGGTGGCATAGTTGACAGTGTAGTTGAACCCCAGGGGAGCCAAGTCCACAAGCTGGATGCCTCTGGCTATTTGCTGCTCCAGATAGTCACAGATATTGGTTTCGTAGGCTGTCCAGGAGCCATCGTCGCCCAGCCACTCCCAGATGATACCCTGGCCCGGGGCCGAATGCTGGGAGAACAGTTGTCTACGCACAGCCCGCATGGTGCCTGTTTAACAAGAGTAGCACAAAAAATAATAATAAAAAAATAAAAAGAGCAACACATATAAATAGTGAATCTGTTAGCCCCCCAAAAAAGAATTTTTTTTTTGGTAGTACTGGGTATTGCATCCAAGGTCTTTGCACCGAGCTATATCCTGAGCCTTCTCCTTTCCCCCAACCTTTTTTGTTTTTTTTTTTTTTGCGGCACCGGGGATTGAACTCACAACCTCGTGCTTGCCAGGGCAGGCGCTTAAGGCACTGAGCCAAACTCCCGGCCCTGGTTTTTTGAGGCAGGGTCGCACTATGTAGCTCAGGCCGGCCTTGTGCTCGCGTTGTAGCCCAAGCCGGCCTCGAACTCACAACGCTCCGCCTACCTCAGCCTCCCGAGTGCTGGGATTAAAGGCGTGCGCCACCACGCCCGGCT